>VZTO01006792.1:24254-85626 GCA_013400615.1 Syrrhaptes paradoxus
CAGAGCACTGGAACAGGCTGCCCAGAGAGGTGGTGGAGTCTCCTTCTCTGGAGACATTCAAAGCCCGCCTGGATGCGTTCCTGTGTGATCTGATCTAGGTGTTCCTGCTCCGGCAGGGGGATTGGACTAGATGGTCTTTCGAGGTCCCTTCCAATCTCTAACATTCTGTGATTCTGTGATGACAAAACAAAGAAATAAAAATCAGCTCCCTCTTGTTGCAGACAGTTTGAACAGAGAGGTGAGGGGCTGCAGGCAGGAGTGTGAACGGAGCACTTGCTGCACAGGGCAGTCTCTTAGGTCAGGGGTTCACCCCGGTGCGCATCAGCCAGTGTTCCTGCTGGCCCCCGCCTGCTCTCTAGCTCACGTGAGAACGTGATTTCTGTCTCCAAGAAGTGTTTCAAAAGCAACAAATTGCTATGCTTATATTAAAAAAAAAAACCCAAAACCATGAGAAACAACATAAGAAAAAACCTAAAAGAGCTGTCTACATATTAACATACAGCGTGCAGTTCTGCAGGTGTGTTATTCTTTTAAGACCTGAAATGCAAATATTGTGGAACCTTGCTTTATTGCACTCAGGTCCATGTACATCCTGGCACTATGCCTTTTGCAGTCTGGCATAATATTGCGTAGAACAACAATGACAAGTCTATTTTCCTGTAAGGTGAATTCACAAATGGCATCAGTTCAGGGTGTTTCCTTTGTAGATGTTAGCACCTCTGAGCACTTTCCATATTGAGAACTCTTTTAATTTAAAATGTTAGTGAACGCTGTTTATTAAAAGTGTATTTTATGAAGACTCACAAGTCATATAATGTATTCTAGATTTTTGCAGATGTGACTTATTGCTACAGTGACATTAAAATTGAATAGTCTGTGAACTGTGACTTAACATTATTTTCTTTTGTCATACTTTATCAATCAAAATGCCTTCAGAATCTGGTTTTGTCATTAATTTCATCCTAATAGTAGTCTTCGTACTTGGTCATTTTCAATGTTTAATGCAGTTCATGTTGTGTCATTTCAAGGTATTTTTATCACTACTTTAAAAAAATAATAAGTCTTTTATTAGAGTTTTCTTTCTTCTGGTTTCTAACAATCTAAAATTGATGTACTGCAGTGCACTTCTGGGAAATATGCCAGCTGTGGGGTTTAGTTTCAAGATGCCTGTTCATAGTTCATATGCACTCTCAAGTGTTTGTTGTAGGGGGCACAATCCTGTTTTCTGTATTCTTGGTAGCACAGTGTTGGCCTGATACACAGTGATATTAAGGCTGAGCCTGGTAGCTGTAAACATAAAGTACAAGGGGCCATATTTAAAAATAACCAAGTGCTCAAAATACAACCTGGTTTTTCAAATCAGTTCAACACTGTTTAGAACTATGCCATAGATTTCAAATGGGATATAAGTAGTTTTTAAGAGGTTGCTGTTATGTAGATGTTCTACTTGCTTAGATGATAAAATTTTATTCCTTTTTTTCAGAGTGACAACATGTCACAGTCTTCTGCAATCGTTTCTTAAGTCCATCTTGTCAGGGTTGCTCGTACCAGCACCACTGTACTGTCCCTTCCCATCCTATGTACTTTATAGGTGAGCTTGTTTTTCTGCCAGCAGCTAGTGCGGCCTGTGGTCACAAGGGCTGCAGCTGAATTGGTTAAAATGTAGACAGCACATAGGCAAGGAGCATTGGAATACTTGCTCTGGCACAAAGTTCCTCTTTTAGGCACAGCTGGGACATTTAATCTCTTGCCTTGCGATCACCATCTGTAAAATGAAGTGATACCTGCCTACCTGTCTCATAGGAGCACAGATGATTGACTCGTGTTTGTGAAGTGATACAGGAATGCACTGAGCGCATGTCAGAGCCGTCTTATCTCCAGATATGTGGGGAATTTTTCTTGGAAAAACCTAAAAATATTAGCAGTTGTGTTCATGTGTGTAGTGCAGCACCATCATCAGCTCCTGTAACTGAAATGAGGGATATCATATGTCAAGGTGGTGGTGGAGCCTTTGTGCATCCTCCTAGTGGCTTTGAGAAGCTTCAGCTATTCCAGAGGCAAATATTGCATTTCAGTAATATTTTTGTAAATGTCAGTGCAAAGCCTCACATGTTTTGGAGTGCTCTCCAGTCCTTAACCCTGGCTGTCTTTGGCCTTCCTTGGGCTCCTTTCAGCTGGCCAAACCTGCAGCATGACAGTAACAACAGCTGCATGAATTTGTTGGCGTAATTGGTATTTGCCAGCAACCTTAAAAACAGCAGAATCACCCCTTTTGTCAAAATACACACATTTCATTGTAGGATTTTAACAAGATTTCAAGGATGCTGCCATCCTGTGTAAAATAAGATTAATTAGGCCCCTGTTGTGTTAGATTCACTGAAACCATAGGACTGTGTTTGTGTGTGTGTGCAGCATATTATGACACAAGTATTTTACTTTTTTTAGAAGATAAAGGGAAAACAAAACCCAATAGTGCAAGCCAGCAGTCCAATACAGAAGTGGGTCCTTTTCTTCCCAAATCGGGAGTGGCAGCCGTGACACCTGTAACACCTGCCTCCTCCTCTAAGAGCACGAATGGAGGAGCTCCTAACACAGTTTCTGAGTCAGAAGAGGAAAGAGCCAAAAAACTGCTTTACTGTTCATTATGCAAAGTGGCTGTGAATTCGCTGTCACAACTAGAAGCCCACAATACGGGTGAGTACAGTGCAAGTCAGTTGTGTGTTATTATTTTTAAAATTCAGCGTAACAAGTTGGTTTTCTGACACTGTGACAGCCACACTTCTCTTTAGTGAGACTTTTAGACTATTCTAGTTAAAACTTACAATGACAAGTTACAAAAACATTTATGTTAATGACAATTTCATGTGTGGTGTTTGATGTTTTATTAAAGCTCTCTGTAATTTTTTTTAGCTGTCCTTCTTGTACTCTATAAGCTTTTAGGTGACAAAATCCCTACAGTTCATCTTACCTAAGCAGATTCCATCGTATCTCCATCGTGAGGATCATAGTATGATCATAGCGGTTTCCGTAACACTAAGATTTCTAAAATGTCAGTTCTCTCTCTTTCATATTTCATCCTCACTGTCTCTGATATCTGTTTTATTTGCTGGTACAACTTATAGTAATTTTTGTTATTTGATATTTTTGATAATTTTAGGGTGGGCTCCTTAGATTTCCTAGATGTCCTAGAATCTTTAGATTACCATGAATTAGATACGCTGCCTTTAAAAGGCTGCAAGCAGCAATCCCTAATGTGCTCTTGCTGCTCTGTGACACACTGGTGATATAAAGCTTGTTAACAAGCCATTGAAACTGGATTTACAGCTGTAATCCACTCTTGAAATGGCTAAAGCAGCCATTTCTTCCAAATCAGAGGATACTTGTTGAAGTATTCCTGTTCCTAGGCAGGTTTTGAGTGACTGCTGTGGTTTCTCTCCCACTCTTGGCCAATGCCCTTTTTTGTGATTCACTAACTATATGGATTTTGGCAGAAGAATAAGCAACACCTTGGCCGTACAGCCACACACTGCCCCCAAACAGAGAGGTAATGGTTCAGTGTGCCTGTTCTCTTTTTGTATAAACCCTTCTTTTGTTGTCTGGCTTCCCTTTAGCTTGAGGAAGTGGGAACTACACTGACCAAAACCAGAGTTGTCATTAATCCCAATCTGTGGTGACTTTAATCATTCTGTCTCGAAGATAAACGTGTTACAAAAAGTCTCAAGAGTAATGGACGTGGTTGTATGTTGTTCGTTAACGCAACTGCGTCTCCTTGCCCATTAGGCTCCAAGCACAAGACCATGGTCGAGGCTCGGAATGGTGCTGGTCCCATCAAATCTTACCCTAGACCTGGGTCCCGGCTGAAGGTGCAGAATGGCAGTAAAGGCTCAGGACTGCAGAACAAGACATTTCATTGTGAAATCTGTGACGTCCATGTTAATTCAGAAATTCAACTTAAACAGGTAGCATGCATGTATCTGCGGCTCCTTTGTTGGTTTTAGTTGCATTGTAGTATTGTAGGTGTGGTGTATGTCTGTGTGAAGATGCTGTGGCAAAAAGTGAATTTTGTATTTCTTTTCTGTCATCCCACAGCTATTTCTAAATAGTTCACCATAGGTCAAGTTCACCTAATTGTTTCAGCTGGGAAAAAACGGGCTTGAGAGTCAAAACAGTGGTGGATGAAGCATCAGTATCAATGAATAACATAGCAGATCTAGTTTAAAATCTTGCTGTGGCTCAAGAGAGAGATTTGAACTTTGGTCTTCCAAATGGAAGAAATTCTGGGTTGAGGTTCCCTGAATTCCTCTTTTGGTGCTGTTTCAATCTGCTGTGATACTTTGTAATAGTATGTGAGAAAGAGATTGTGACTTGAATCTATTGGTTTAGGACAATCAGCAGGGGGGTAGTACTGTAGGTATCTCTGAACTGCAT
Organism: Syrrhaptes paradoxus; assembly: GCA_013400615.1. Lineage (NCBI taxonomy): Eukaryota > Metazoa > Chordata > Aves > Pterocliformes > Pteroclidae > Syrrhaptes > Syrrhaptes paradoxus. The sequence goes on from VZTO01006792.1 coordinate 28,683, forward strand.
AAAGCCATGTTATCATTTGACAGCGTAGCTGTATGAAGATGCAGCACTGCTCTGTCTGAGCCAATTAGCCCTGGGTTCAGAGCTCTGCTAATACAAATGCATTTCTGATACCCTGATGGGAATCTCTAACTGGATGGTGCAGTGCTGTATGGATGTGTCCTCTCATTCACTGTTATTTCAGTTATCTTTAAGATAGTATTAAATTGCATGGCGTAGAGATCTCCCTGGGTACTGGTTCTTCCTTCAGCTAATATTGAATTATTTATACAACTGAGTGGCATCAGCAAGACTGAAATTTACCTCCTACTTCTGAATATCCCTACAACCCAGTGTTTACAGCTCTGCCTGGTTCAAAGCTCCTCAAGTGGAAAAAGGAAATACTAACCAAAATATCAATAATTTGCAGAGCCTGTCTTGGATCACAGAATTCACTGTATTTGCTAGTTCCTGGTTCTCTATTTGATATGCTCCAAATTGTTCTGTTTAATTTAGCAAAACTCATCTTTGCTCTCTCTAAAGAACCCACTTTATCTTACAAACAGGGGCTTGGGCATATCCTGCTGATAAATCAATTTCAAACTCAAAACTGAAAAATGTTTAAACAGCTAATTAAATGTGAGGATATTTATTTCAGCACATTTCCAGCCGAAGGCACAAGGACAGAGTTGCAGGAAAGCCTATGAAACCTAAATATAGTCCTTACAACAAACTGCAGCGCAGCCCAAGTATTTTAGCAGTAAGTATTTTTATTTCTCATCACTGTCTATGTGTATTTGTGACCTTGGGGACTCCCACCGCACAGAGACAGGAACATGACAGGCCTGACACTTGTGCAGCGTTTCTCCTGCTGCAGGGGGAATCTGCATGGGGACTAGATTTGAAGATCATTATTATGTATTTTGTCTGCCCAGTCAAAGGCACGCAGACAGCACTGCAAGTGTTATTTACTGCTAGGAAGAAGGGAATAATCAGTGGAATGGGGAATATACCGTGTGCCCCATAGAAAGGTATCGGCTCTGCTGGGCTAGTGCATTTCTCCTTGAAGGCTGCAATGTATGTACTCTGTGTGGGCACTGGGATAACTCTCAGTTGTGACAGATGCAGACAGGGAAAAGGACATAAGATGTTAAAATATGAAAATACTAATGCTCATTCTCTGCATACAGCAAAACAGAGTGCTGTGTGGATGTATTATGTTGGTGCAAAAGAGTTATCAGGTGTTTAAGAGAATTGATTGCCTATCAGTGCTCAGGCTGTGTCTGTCGCAGGCTGTCAAAACACCTCTCCTGCCTTTGTGCCCCCAGCCCTTTCCCTTTGACATTCACCTGCATTTCCAGGAATTCCCCAAGCTGGTTCTGCCAGTCAGCTAGAGCTCAGGCTCGGACAGCACAGATTGTATGTTTATTTGCTCATGACTCAGCCTGTATTTTATTCATTAGGGAAAAGTGCATGCCACCTATGGCACAAAAACAATTTCTTGGTTGGAAATAGAGAGATGCAAATGCGTGTGTGCAAGAGTAAGCATGTGAAAAGCCTTTAAAAGCTGAAATATTAATATGTCTTTGTAATTTGTAGAGACAAATGAAAATGCTTCAGGCTTTCTCTAAGTCTCCCCATTTGCTAGGTTCTGCACACACTAATCTTCACTTGTGTAATACATCATTTTGTAACCTATTGCGTAAAGAGAGACCTCCACTAGTAAAGGAAGGACATGAGTATTGTTGCCCCCACAAACGTGTGATTGTGGTGCAAACCATTTTCAGTGAGACTGAACTGTATATGTTTCTGGTTAGCTTTTTCACCACAAGCACCAGCAACCATTGTAGATCATAAACTGAATAATAATGCTTTCAGAAATAATTCTTTATGGTATTGATCTTAAAAAACGTTTCTGTTCTAAAAAGAGCAGCTCTGCATTGGCAGGTAGAAAGCTGACTGAACTAATACTGGTTTCCCATCTTGAACCACTGTACTTTTTCTACAGTTCATTTCGCAAGTGGAAATTTTGAGTTTTGACATTGAAGTCTTAATCATGTTTTTTTTTAATATTTCTTGCACAGTTATGATTTATATAATTTAATGTTGTTTACTTGCAAATTATGCTTATATCTAAACATCAGTGTGACTGTCCCTACACTCAAGAGATTTATGTATCTTTAAATATACAGTTTGGTTGCTTTAATTGCCTTGGCAGTAAGAAGAAAACATGCATAAAATTTCCAAGCAGCTGATGTGAGGCTTCTGTGAGAAACCACGGCGTGCCCTTTGTCAGGGTTCATTTTATCCCTTATGTAAAAGTGGGCGTGAGGAGAACTGTATTTACATTGCCTTTTTGTGTGTTTTATTCCAGGCAAAACTTGCATTCCAGAAGGACATGATTAAGCCGCTGGCACCTGCTTTCCTTTCATCTCCTCTTGCTGCGGCTGCAGCTGTATCGTCAGCTCTGTCCCTTCCTCCCCGTTCCCCTGCCTCCTTGTTCCAGGCGCCTGCAATTCCCCCAGCTCTCCTCAGGCCAGGCCATGGGCCCATCCGGGCAACACCTGCCTCCATACTTTTTGCACCATACTAATTTATTGACGTGTAAAAGAGGTAACTATGGCCAGTAGAAAGGGTAAGAGAAAAGCAGGAATGGAGTCGAGATTTTAAAATGTCTTTCTCTTTTGAAACGCCATCCAGCGTGACACCATAACCACCCACACCATAAAATTCATCGTTGAGGGTACTGCAATTTTAGAGTCGAGACAACTCTCTTTCTCAGTCTCTCTCTGTCTCTCCTTTCTTTGATCCAAATACAGAGTGATTTACTAAAAACTTAATTGCTCATAAAATTTATACAATTAAAGATTCATGCATTTATTAATTTTTTTTTTTGCAATGTGTATGATGCACCTTGGAATCAAGGAACGTAAAATATTTTCCTGACAGACTTGAAAACTAGGGTCTTCCTTGCTCACATTTATGTAAATACTTCTCTGAAACCAGCAGGGTATAATCTAATGTGGAAAAAAAGGTAGATGAACCAAATGCTTGGTTGTCGATAACATCTCAAAAATTAATTGCATCGTTTCGGTTTCTTTCAGTGTGCTCTTGTTGACAAGGATTGTGTACCGTCCTAGGCCCCAGTACTGGTGTATCTTGTGTAGTACTAAAGATGTATCACATGTCTGATTTTAATATTTTTAGTTTCTGTGCAAATGTTTGAAAGCAATGCAGCGCTGAAGCTTTTAATGATTTCTTTTGTGTCACACTTTGTTTAGATAAATTAAAAATAGAAAGCCATATAACATATAGTTAAGATTACTACTTGTTTGCTACTTTCATTTAACTTATTTTTGTTGTTTCCTCACTGGTGTTGCTCAGCAATGTTCCAAGAGAAAAAAAAAAAAAGCTTTTCAATTGCACATTACCACAGCTAACATGCATTGTTCAAGACAACAATGGATCCATGTATTTGTACGTAAATATCCTTTTTCTTAATTTCTAACTAGTTTCCTTTGTAACAATGCTGCATAACATTGTGGCTCCCTAATGCAATAATGTACAGAACATAAAATATTTATAATTGACCGTATCTCTGTTTACTGAATATATTGCAGTAATGCCCCACCTATCTTCTTACCTCCCCAACCCTTTTATAAAGGTGATATCAATATGCAGTGCTCAGACTGAAGTCATCATGTGATAAAGGGGGCAACAGGTGGAAGAAAGGAAAAAAAAGAGAAATTTAACTTTTAGAGCATCTTTATCTGCAATCCATAATAGTAAAATGTCTGTGTATTTTTTTAAATGTAACTTTTCAATAAAATAATAAGAAAAATACATGTGCTTCTTGTGTTTATTAATCATTACAGGAGGAAAGAAAGCCTGGAACAAACAAAATTAGCTAAAGGAGTCTGTAGGAGCGGGCAAAGCATTTGAGTTGCAATAAAGTATAATTACAGAACTTGTGTTTACTTCCCTTGTGTTTTAATGTCTTTTCCTTGCTACATCCCGTTACAGCCTTTACTGGGACTTTTTTGCAGTAAGACTGTAAACACCACTACATCTGAGATTCAGAGGAAGGAGGAGTAGAGCCAGGTGGGTGATTATGGTTTTATTATTGCACCACCAAAATGCTACAACGTGGTTATGCCATCTCTGATTGAGATTAAGGATCAACTTTAAAACCAGCCTGGGCATACCTGAGACTGGAAGCAGGTCGCTTTGGAACCAGGACTGCTCTGAAGCAAAGTAGGCGACTGCTTGATGCAGCAGGCTTTTGAAGACAGGTGTTTGGGGAAGCTATGAAATGATCATTTTCCCTGCTGAAAAACTTGATCTGTTCTGTTTTTCTTTGTTTTTACAAAGTGAAAAGTAAAGAGCACAAGAATAAAAAAACTCAACTGTAAGGCTGTTAGGGTTAATACAAAGCCAATAGGGCCTCTATAAATCCGTAATGACCAAGGAATAAAAATTTCAGGAGCTTTATAATAGGGAATTTACAGACCAACATATACCTCATAGTTGCAACTTACTAGAGACCATTTTCTGCAAGTGTAATTCTGCTCACTTTCCACTATTCAGTGGAGCAGTTGATTGTATTGTGAGAGGATAATTTGCTGGAGAATCACCTACAAAGGTTCAGGTAAGGGAGTCCAAGCTTTTAGCATCCTCTGAGGAAGCAGGTACAGTTCTATGATTCCTGTGGACTGTGAGAATTACAGGGTAGTACGGGTGGGCACTCTTCCATGTGCATCTGTGTCTGATTTTGTAACTCATGCTTGTAGGAAGTCAGGTTTAACTGCTCAGTTACCTTCAGAGGAGTTAGTTGCATGAGGAGCCTGTTTCTGTCCAATATGACATAGGTTTACAGAACCGTGTATTTTAATTGGGTCTTCAGGAAACATGAGTTTTCTATGTATTAATATACTATTTTACCTGCTTTTTAAAACCTGCTGTTGGTGATGAGAAATGTAAAGCAATTAGAAGTTTCTGCAGCTGAAAATATTCCCATATAAAATACAGAAAGCCTGTACCCAGGAGGGGACTGGCCAGGGGTGTATACATTCTTGGACAGCTGATTTTGCCACCAAAGTTTTGTCCATGACATGCAGGACTGAACATCTGAGATTATAATTGCATGATAAATGGAAAACCTTCCCATTATACCTGCTGAGATCTCTTATTTTAGAAACAAGCTCTACATGAGAAGGAAAATTTGTATCGTACTTGCACAAAGGCTATCAGCTGCTTTTTTGATATCTTAGGATGTCTTCTCCTGAGATGTAATATCATTACAGACAGCTGAAATTCATGGATTTGTTAAAACAAAGAACTAATACTGAAATATAACATTTGCAACACAGTTACCATTTTGAACAAATACACTGAATGTGCAAATGTCTAAGGTAATAAAGTAATAGGATCATATGCTCTCATATGTCTGTTATTCTAGGTCTGTTAGCTGCACTCTGAGATGCAAGTTGTTCCTGTACGAAAAGTCAGAAGTTACAAGAGGCACAGTGTTGGTCAGGGATTGTCACCTGGCACTGCTGTCTTTCTGTAGCAGAAGAAAAAGGATCCAGATCAGACACAGACACATCAGCAGGAGCTTTCTGCTGGTGTGTGTGGCTGGATCATGGTCTCTGTACTGCAGAAGATTTCCATAAAGGGTATCAAAAGAGGACATGTCTAGTAATCTATACAGAGATATACTTTTAAGAAAAAAACAATAGAAATAGGATCTTCTATAACCACTGCAGGATAGTAGTATGTGTGCCTCTCATTTCTGCAGGTCAAAGCGATAATAAAATCTTTCTCTCTGATTTTGGTCAGATAGCAGAAGGAAGAAGACAGAAGCTAGCATGCACATTGCCCTGTCCATATCACCATTTGAACTGCTCCGATAATGTTAAAATGGGTCCATCTGCTGATAAACTAATACACATTTCCTGTAAGAAAGAGATTATTTCATTAAAAATAAATTACCTTATTTTATTCAGTTTCCCTGTGATCTTGGACTATAACTTTTATGTTCAGAAAAGTTTTGCAGAATGATTTGTCACATTTGTCTGAAAAAAAAGAGAGCATGGTTCTTTTAAGCTCTGCAGGAAGTATTTCACTATCCTCGTGTATCTGGCAATAACCCAGTGAGCCTCACTGTGTATCTTTTGAACATGTCACCTTGCGTAAGTGAGGTACTGTACTATTTATTCATGCTTGGTTGGATAGTGAGTGAATCTCCACAGCTGTCACCTTCTGGTCACAGTGGTTATGCTGATTTCCTTACTATGCCTAATAGATGTTTTTAACCATTTTTTTTTCCTAACATTCTTGCTTCAGGTGACATCCTGAGTATCCTCAAGAATTTATTGGCATGACTGGCATTTCAGATAAAACTACATGTATGTTTTTGAGTATCTAGGATTCTTAGATATTATATTTTTTGGATTAAAGTAAAATTGATTTAGAAATGTTTCTATTTGGTTTAGTTTCCTATTTATGTGCATTTGTATTGACAGAGTACTCTGCTAGATGCTGAATGCCAAAGCCAGCTCCCGCCAAGCACCAGAAATGGAAGAGGCCGAATCCTGGCTGTCGCCTTTGAGAGGCTGCAGTTGAGGGAGGTCCCCGGTAGCTGGGAAAAGGACAATTTTGTGCCTGTCTTCAAAAATGGCAAGAAGGATCTGGGCACATGAAAACAAGTAGGTCATTGGGATTGGCCAGCCTGGGTTTACTAAAGGCAAAATCACACCTGAGTGCTTCCTGTGGCAAGGCGCCTGCCTGCGCAGACATGCGGGAGCCGCGGGTGGCCTGCGCTGGCTCCAGCCAGGCTCTTGAGGGTCTCCGGTAGAATCCCTGCAGGCAAACAGGGGCAGCGTGGATGGGGAGGGTACAACACCAGTTGCGTGCCGTTCCTCAGGGGTCAGTGACACCTGATGTACTTACCAGCAACCTGGCAAGCATCTGGCTTTTAGTATGAAAGGAGGGCCGTGCTTTTCCAGGCTGTGTGCTGGAGGGTAAGGCTGATGTCCAGAGGGACCTCAGCAAGCTGGAGACATGGTTTGAATGGAACCTCATGGGGTTCAGTCAGAGGCCAAGTCCTGTGTCTGGGAAGGAGCCACGCCTTTTATTGCAGACCCAGCCTCCTCACCAGAAACGAGCTTTGCAGAAAGGACCCAGGTGGGGTGGGGGGCACCCAAATTTTGTGGCGGACAAATTGAACACCAGCCTGCAGTGCGCTCTTGTGGCAGCAGAGCTTAACTGAGTCCTGTGCTGCTTTAGCAAAACCATGGCAAGCAGGATAAGGGACGTGGTAAACTCCTCTGTTCAACGCTTTTGAAGCTGTCCCTGGAGGAACGTGTCCGGTACAAAATTCTGACGAACTGGAGTGAGTCTGGGAGAAGGCTGCAAAGGTTGTTAGGAAATGAACATGTTGTATTCAGGAAAGTGAGGTGGTTTGTTGAGCCTGGAAAAGGCTGTGGCAGTTGTAGCTGGTCACAGGGAAGAGAGACGGACATTTCTCAGAGAAGCCCCATGAAAGGGTGAGAGGCGACAGTCAGAAGCTGCAGGAAAGAACATTCTGGCTGCACATAGGGAAAAGAGTTTTCCCAGTAAAAGTGGGTAGGTAAGTCCCTGGAACATGTTGCTCTGGAAGGTTATTGCAGTATCCACTCTTGGGGAAGCTCTTACACACAGCCAGACGAGCAACCTAATCCAACTCCAAACGCTTTGAGCAGGAGGCTGGACTAGGTGGCCTCCAGAAGACTCTGCCAACTTAAATGAGTCAATAATTCTAAAAGATAAAAAGGCCTTCTGCTGAAGAATTGAAAGTAATCATTGTGTTATAGGGCAATTAGAAGCTGGAGGAAACTTTGCAGCACTATATACTGACTGCTCACTCATAATACGGTGGGCACCTGCTATGAAAACCTAAAAAAATGAAGACAAGCATCTGTAATAGGCTGAAGAAGGGAAACTGGAAGGAGGATGTACATGGAAAGGTGAGAGTCAAAGTGTCAGGGAGGGGAAATTATTTGTACAGGATTTTGGAGGGGCTGAGGTTGTAATCTTCAGGTGAAAAAAAGGACTTTGTCATAATTGCCATGTGAGGTGTTTCAGGCCTTGGTGAGTTGTATTAAAACAAAGTTATTTGTTAGATTATCTGAAACCATTTAACCAATTCAGTGGCTAAAAAACTTATTGTCAATCTTGCTCACGTCCTGTGTTTGCAGCCAAGAGACTTCTATCAGTGCATCAAGCCCCATGGCTGACATCTGTTCATTTTTCTCTGGTTACATATGTTTTGGAGCAATGGACTGTTTGGGTTTTGAATTGAGTATTTCTTCTGCACCATCAATACAAAAATTGGTCTTATGTTTTACAAAATAATATGTACTGTTTAAGGGTAATGTTGGCAATATAGCAAAGTAGCAACAAGAGGGTGGATTATAATAGGGAAAAAAATTACTATGTGCAAGAGACAGTATCTCTGGTGAACACCCACTGGTTTATGCAGGTAAGATGCTGACTGAAAAAAGGGTGCCTGCTACCTCAGAAGCAGGGTTAGATAAGGTGGAGACAGATTTGTGTTTCTGGAGAACTGGCCAGCAAAATCCACACAACACAGATATCCTGTCAGACATAAATCCACTACATACATTTTTTCTCTCTGAAAACGAATTCAGTTCTATACAAATGGACATATAAAAATGACTCCTTTCTCCCCCCTCAACTAAAGGTAAGGAGAATATTGTGATTTTATTGCACAAGCCAAGTGAAAATGGAACAAAACTGAAAGGTGGAGTTCATACTTGGCAATGATTTTTCACTGACTGTTAAAAATTATTTGAGTGCCCCACTGTTAAATTCCATGAGATGTAAAGGGAAGGAATGTTAAGGACTTAGGGGGAATTGAAGAAAAAAGTAGTAAAACATATTCCATCAGAATAAAACATCTTAATATCTTATGTGAAGGGACAGAATCTATTCAGTCTCTTTACACAAGATGGGGCAGGTGTCTGCAGTGGGTTTCTTAGTTCAAGAACTGCTTAGAAACAGCAGACTGCTTCCTCTTGCCCAGAAAATCTAAGGTGCCCTGGAGGAAAGGGGTGCCTTCCCCGTCAGATGGATTGAGGATAGGAACAGGCATAGCCAGACACTCACAACCGTGAAATGCAGGCAGCATAGAGGCCAGTCTAGCCTCATGAAGCAGGTTCCATCAGGAAAGGGACCAGCATGTTTAGGTCAGTCTTACATGAATGAATTTGACTGTAGTAGTGCTGAAAAACACATTTATTAGAAAGTGTTAGACACCATGAGCTATTTTCTTAGGCTAGGAGCATCCACAGCACGCCAACTTCTTTTTCAAGGACTGGGGTTTACACTTCAGATATACGATGTAATTTCATCAGATTTAAATGCCCAACATGCACAGCAGCCCTGCTTTCAAGATACTTAAATCTTAGCCATGCTTTCAAGATACTTCAGGCAACGAGCACTCTCTCCAGCACTCCAGACCCAAACACGGCTCTTGTCCAGCAAGTGAAATTTCCATTTCATTTCCCCAGGATTTTGTGTTTCCTTCAGGAGGTGAATTGCTTATAAAAATACGTCATTTTTCTTTAACCCTTCTCCCCAGAGCCACCCACCCCAGTTACTTTCCCATTTTGACACTCCCTGTCCTCCAGCTCTAAGAGGGAGGCTTTACCCACTGTTCAAGGACTGATTTCTGCCAGCAAAGCTCTCACCATCCCATGTCTGCACGAATTGCAGCATCGTCCTGCCTTGCCTTCTGATTATATCAGCTGACTCTTTGATCCTCTCTCTAGCTCCTTCCTTGACCACATCAAACCATGCCACTTGTTTCTCCAGCCCTCTATCAGCCTCTTAAGTATCAGTTCTCATAGCCTGTCAAGATGTCAGCTCCTTCCTCCATCTCCTGAGTGAAGTCTGTCTTCATTCTCCAGCAAGTGCTGGTGTGATTTTTTCCATTCTGCCCTTGAACTTGAAAGCAGCTCCGTAAACTATAAATTCACCAAACAGTCCACCTTCAATATCTTTCCTACAGCTCATTTACAGCAGCAAAAACCCATCTCTCACCCCTTCCCAAAAACAGAACCACCACCACAACACCCACAGGGAGAGTAAAACTGGCAGAAGATTTTGTGATGTCAGATTTGAGCACTTAAGAAAGTCTAAGAATAGAGGACAACATGAGCATGACCCTTCTCATTTTATCTGTCTAAGATCTATCAGCCTCGACTGTGCTAAGCACATATTCTGGCAGATCTGATGCTTGCCTCAGAGAGTCAGTGATGCCTTCAAACACTTCCTCTTTGGGAAGGCAGGTGGCAGCTTTATTCACAGCTAATTTTCACGTTCAACTGTGCCAAATCAGGTTTTCACATGCAATTCGAATTCTAAAGTGTTCTCTAATGTTTTCTGCAAAGGCTGGATGAAAAATGGATCTTCACTGCCTGCTTTCCCTGGAGCTGCTCTGAGGCTCTCATGATCCAATAGTGCAAGCCTACCCGTTGCCAAACAGGGCAAAGGAAATAGTGGGCGTTTGGTTTGTATAAGAGCAAACACACTGGTTCCATTCTTGCTTTTTCTTTTCTCCTAATGGGATGACACAGAGGTGTGATCCTCTTCTGAACACAGTCCCCTCACCCCTCAGAACAGCACTGTTTGCAGTGTAGCTGCAGTACAGGGAGGCACATGCATGCCTTATAAATTGTGCTGGGTTTTAGTTTCGTTTCGTGCTAAATAGCTGACATGCAGAGGGACAAGAGGTCTGTCTCCTGTTGTCTATCTGCCCCTGAGTCCAGGGCTACATTAATCCCCTTCCATATCTTGAAAAATTAATCCTCTGGAGTGCCTTGAGCTGATGCCTCACTCCTTCCCTGGGGCAGAGCCATGTTTCCTGCCTCTCAGCTTCCTGCCTCCCTCCCCAGTGGAGAGGCAATCAGTGTTCATGTAGAAAAACCCTTAAGTATGAGATATACCAGTGACTTTCACAGGTGAGTGTTTGCTGATGAATTATTCAGCCCCCAAGAAAAAGGAGATGGGAACAGGAGCACAATGTCTCTCTGACACCAGTTTGGACTTCATTAGTGAGTGCTTTTCACCTGTGACAGCTACTAAACCATAAATCCCAGACTCCAGTTCCTTGTTGATGCTAAACACAGTCCAGTTATATTCTCTTCCTTCTCTGTTACCCATCTTTGGAATACTTAAGGGGTAGGGGAACATGCAAGCATGGACACTTTCTACCACCTGAGCCCTTTGTGGTGTCAAATCTGGCACCACAAAGTCTGCCAAGTCTCATAAATCAGCTTCAGTGGTTGCTCTGTGTAAATGATTTAGTGCAGGAGATACTGATCAGTGGTAGCAAAGGCACCAGAACTGTTTGAATGTAGAATTACATCCACATTTTCAAATGCAAAAGTAAATTTTATAAGTTATGACTTGCTGTTGCCTCTCTGGGACTGAAAGCTGGGTACACTCTTGTCCCTTCTAAATCATTGGAGCTGGCCTGCTGTGCAGTCCCTGTCATGGGAAAAAGACATTAAACAGTTCTAGCCTTTTCCAGAAAATACTTAACTCCTCACATATATCGCCTGCCACTAGTAACATATATTTTTAAAGGGAACTAATGGAAATCTGAGATATTTTATGTATAAATTTGTGTCCTGTAGCAACTGCTTGCCACATGTCAGGATGACGCTCCACTGGTACAGAGAGAAGGCAGCAAGATGAGTGGTCAACATAGGCTGTGAGAGGAGAAGGAGCTCTCACTGCACTGAGATGGTTTGTGAGCTGACTCTCAGTGTTTGTTTTACGTTATGAGCAAACAAGAATTCAGTTGTGATTTGAAATGCGCTTCTGTGTTGTCACAGACTTAAACTACAAAGCTGTTTCACAGATGCTTGACAGATCTTATGAAGTGGGACACTGAGGACAGGACACTGCTCAGTGCCAGGAACTTCACCTGGCCCCTCTAACCCATTCTACTGGTGTTTCTCTTTCTGTGCACCATGGCTTGATCATCTGTAAAATATATTTGCACACTAAAACCCTTAAATTTTTGTCAAGTTTTTTTTTTTTCCTAGGGCTACAATTTTAACTGACGAATTTGATTCTGTGACTTGAAAAAGCTCCCATGAGCAATAAGTTCAGAAGTTCTATTTGTTTTTCCACTAATGACTAATAGGCTTGTCAGAATTTTCCAATATTTCAGTAAAAATGTTGGTGAGCACCAGAAGACATTTTCTTCTTGGCATGAGAGAGAAAGGAAGTCTCTCATCCTGATTCATTGACATTATTTGACCTTGGCAATAAGGAAGAAACACAACCTACTATTGCATGCAGTTCCTCAAGAGACAGGGACAGAGAACTTGAGATCACTGACAAAATGTTGGCTTCTCAACATATTAGTATGAGAATAAAAAAGAAATACCTTTGTTTTTTTGCTTCATGTTCTTAGTCAGATTTGAAATCTGTTAATGAGACTTAAATTGCATGATGGTGTTTAGATGCTGTCTTCCACTGCTACAACAAATACCAAGTGGACTGATGGCAAGGTTTGAATGGGGTAACTGCTCATATTCCTCAATGTATTGAAGAGGAATAACACTGACATTGTTACAATACGGAATTTAAATACAGCATATCTGCTTTACAAACAGCAATTCTCCCAGGACTTTATTGACATGACCAGACATCCTTTAAAACATCCCATGTAGAAAATTTATTCTTGCCTTGATCACATCTTACAGTATTTAATTCTTCCACAATACATGTAGAGGTTTTCAGAGAATAAGCTCAATAGAAATGGACTCCAGATAGCAAATAAAGTTTCTTTTAAGAGGATATGAATCGAAAAATCACAACCATCTTCTTTTATTTTAGAAATGTATCTCGCAATGTTGTCAAAAGAGTTGTCTTTTCTCATCATGACAGATAGAGATGATTAAAATCATCAAACTTTTTTTTGCTTGGTATTTGGAAGGCTGGTAGCAGTGATTGTTCCCACCTTTTCCCAAAGCTTGGCTGCATGCTTTCAACACACAGTTCACACGACGATGCATTTCAACAGATCACCCACTTGCTTTCTAGTTTCATTTAAAATAAGAAAATTTTCAATTCTGTAAGTCTCTTTCACAGGCAGTTGAGACAAAGGGTGGTTGGGTTTTTTTTTATATTGCCTGCAGATGAAAACACCAGGACCTTAAAAACAGCTGGTGATTCTTTGAAAAGGGGAAAACATGGGCAGTTCTACCAGGACTGAATCAAAGCAGTCTGCGCAACGGGCTGCCAGGCCTCTGTGCTGATGGGAAATTAGCCTCTCCCCTATCACCTATTATTATAAGGGAGTGCTAAGAAAGTAAAATGGAGATCACACCGCAGTTCTCTTTTTTGCCTCACAACAGCAAGGAGAAAGGGGGTGTCACCATTCTCTTCAACCAGCAGAGAGCCTGGCCCATAACTTTTGGAAATCTGGAATGCTTGGCTTCTCTCTCTCTGGCACTTATCCTGCAGCTTGTGGCTCTGCAGCCAGCCCACGGATAGGGCTGTCTTGTGATGATAAAGGACCTGGAGGCTCTTATAAGCAGATCTCTAGGAAGTATGTACAGGTATTGTAAAGAGAAAAATCCTGTTTTCAAAGTTATTTGTAACTGTCACTTCTCATAACAGTAGACCAGTCTGACTCATTTTCTTTTTCTGTGTACTGTTAGGAAAACAATGTATTTGGTCTGCATATACTACTGGTGGAGGAATTTTTTTTCCTTTTTTACTGGAAAGTATCTTCCTATTTTTAGCAGCTTTAAAACAAGTAAACAAGCAAAACACATCTGTTTCATTGGAACTTGGTATTTTCGAGTTCAATCTTAGAAAAAGCAGACTCTGACCAGCATCTCTTTAGAGGATAAAGAAGACAAAAATTAACGCTACTACTCCAACACCACTCCAGATGCATTTCCTCTTGGCACTGATTGAAAGTATGGAGGTTAAATGAGTTCCTCCAAAGAAATCTCTCTATAGTCATTATGAAGGAATTGAGAGGTAATGACAAGTATTCTGAAGTTCCTGCAGGTTCTTCATACCAGGATGACAACAATGGTCCCTTAAGGAAATCTCAGTAGAGCTTATTACACCTGGAATGCAGATTTATAACAGAAATAGTTCAGCCTGCTAAATAGCTTTCAGGTTGATTTAAAAAAAAAAAAAAAAAAAAAAAATAAAAAAAAAAAAAAAAAAAAAAAAAAAAAAAAAAAGGAAAAAGTTATTTACTGCTACCTAAGCACTTCACATTAATCATACTTGTTGGTGTTTCTTTTTCTTTATTTTTTCATGGATTGAAAATAATATTAAATATTTTCAAAATACAGCTATGTTAGAAAAATTCTTCAAGCTTTTTAATTATTTAGAACTTGAATTTGTAATTAATTGTATTTTCAAAGATTCCTCCCAAACTTACATTGATCTGCATGATGCCTGCATTTGGAGAAGCAGCCTCGGCTGCTACAAGAAACGCAGTGACCAAGGTAGCTCACACAGCTCCGTTCCATATTCTGATGCGGCCTCTATCCTCATTCACTTGGTCTACTGTTGAAGGAAAAAAATAGAGTGGTGGACAATAGTGTCACAGAGCTTCTGCATAAAGGAGTTTCATGTAAGAAATTTCCTTTTCTTCACTAACCCAGGAAAGAACTGCACCCCTGAAAGCTGTAAGTCCCTGTTGAGCAGAATTCTTGCAGGAACCTCCATGAAATCCACTGCAGCTGTCTCACCAGCCATGCTCCTCCCGTAGGCATGCCCATTGAAAAGACAACCATGGATCTTTATATTAGAAACTCTGACTTGATATGCAGATAAAGACTAATGATCTATGATTCTTTCTGATGTGTCATGCTACCTTGAAATGCAAAACTTTAGGAATAAAAGCATAGCTCTCTTGGCTATCAGTAGAGCCTGCAGTAGGGATGAATAGTACATTATATTTGTTTTGCACTGCATCTCAAAGTAAAAGAAATAGTGCAGATAGTGTTTCCTATGGCTAGCTGCTCTTATTTTAGGATAAGCACAGTTAAACTTGCAAATAGCTTTCTTTTATCTTTTTGCTTTTTAGAACTAGAGCTTTAAGTTGCAGAAGTTCTGAGTGTCTGTAAAACAGTCTACGAGGTTCATGTTTAAAGTATGTTACATATGCTTCACCATCAAAGAATGATTTTATTAGGAAAGCCAGCTGTACCAACATTGTTTCCCTATAAACACAGATAATCAGAAATCTTTCATTACAAGAAAAAATACCTTTCTAAAGTACTTACCAAATGACTTTCCTAAAGTAGATTGCTTCAAAGTTTACTGTCACAAATCAGTAAAATTGTTTGCCACAAAACCTAACAAGAAGTTTTAAAAATATAGCATACAATGGAATGTTACTTCTTGTAAAGACACATTAAAAACTTAACATTAAGTGTCATTTAGCATGCTATAATAAAAATACTAGTGATCCTTTTACGGACAAATGCTTTTATACTTAGTTAGTCAGAGCCCATAAACTAAAAATAGATGGAAGGAAAAAAAAGCCCAGAAACCAAAGACACAAATCCTTAAATCTGGAATTATATATCTTAATCTGGATCCAAACTACGCTGAGCTAAGATCTCTGAACGATGGAGATGCATACAGCATGATGCAATTAGAAAATATTTTTATTTTATAGTACTAAGAAATTCCATTGAAAATGTTCTGAACTGAATGAAATTATTGCAGTTGGAAAAAAATGAATGCAAGCCTAAAGCACCTCCAGCTGGACAACCAATTAAATGTAAGACCAAAAATCTCTCTATACTGAATTATTATAGATTTTCTACAAAAATTCAAAACATAACTTATAGAGTTGATGACTGAGGAAGGCTCAAATTTGAAGCAAGCTGAACAAGTTTGGTTTCACCCTGGATTACGATATTCCCTAGAGCCAGCATACGAGACAGGTGCAGGATGACTCAAATGGTGCCACCTGGATTGCAAAAGTCAGTCACCCACAGCAGATCACATCTAACACAGCAATTCTTGCATAGCAGGAGAAATACCCTTGGGAAGCAATCTCTGATCCCTCTGCCAAGTTCTGGCCTGGAGTGCTTGCCGGTGCAGGAAGGACGCAGGTATTTGTTCCCTTCAGCTGCGACCGTTTCAACCATCCAGAACCCCTGGTGGCAATTCCTGCCCCTTGTCTTCTTGGGTACAAGTAATCAGTGAGTCAAGGAGAATGTAAATCTGTACATACATCTCAATATGTATGCTATATTCTAATTTAGACTCATTAGACAGTATGTAATTATGCCTAATTTCACAGCACTTCTGAACTTGGTCCATTAAGAAAACTTAAACTAATATAACTTATGTTCTCTGAGACAGCAACAGTCTGACCTTAAATAAACTCAATGTGAAATTGCCCAGTGATTGATTTTTCAATTTAATTATTTTTTCTTTAGAAGTTGAATTTAAACGTGGCACTTTGCAGTCTGGTGAATCTAGGTCAAATAGATGGGATATGAATAATAACCATTCCTGTGTGAAATCTAGGGATTATATTTAACAGTAAATTCAGTTTGTGGAATCCTGTGAAGCCTGAGTTTCATCTAAGGAGCCATCTCACACAAGGTAAAGGCACAGGCTGGAGTTTCCCATACTTCTGTAGATTCTCAAAAGTGACCCAGGACCCTTCATCCCTGGCACACTTCCCTCCTCTGTAGCAATCCTGGGCATCGTGGGTGCAGAAAGAAGTAGAAGGTTTCTAGGTTGTGATTCTCCTTATCCTTTTTTATTCAGTTTTCTTTCTAAGAAACTAAGGAAGGAGGTTCTGCTGCCTGTCTCATGCAAGGATAACTGCAAATGAAGACACAGGGTTGTTTCCCATGGAGCCCAGAAGGAATCAGGATCCTGCTCTGACCCAGCCAGAAGGCAGCTGAGCTACAAGGCATTGGGTAGCATCCAGTCCAGCTAAACCACCTCAAAAGGTAAAAATTACAAAACTAGGCCTTGCAGGAATGGTAAATCAATGAAAATGTTTTGGCTTGTGTGAGCTGAAACAAAAACAACAAACTTGGAACCATGTGATTTATTTGTGCACTGGAGTTCATTTGCTTTTCTGAAAGATACTAGAAGCTTCGGTGACGTTGTTCTTTTTTACTGCAACCTGCTCTATAATTTGCTGATAGATGATATTGAAGAAAATGAAGGGGTGAGTCTCTCCCTGTGTTTGGCTCTTGTGAATCACCTTGCCAGTTCCAGACAAACTGAAACCAGCTCAACAGAGCCGGCAGCATCTGGCTGTGGGACGCTGCCAGCATGGCACAGCCCATGGGGACCAGCAGGCACTGCCTGGCCGTGTCTCGTGTCCAGTGGTTGTGCCGCCTTGGCACACCTTTGGCTGGGTTTACTTTTCTCCCATGCACACAACAAGTACTACAGTGCCTGGCCATCTATGCGAATTCAGGGCAGGTTTATTTCTGCACTTGTCAGATACTGTTTTTGTAGCAGGGATCTGATTAACAGCCCTGGTGAATGCCTATAATTTATTCGAGCTTCTGGTCCAGATGGTTTAAAAAGAAAAAGAAATCCCCTGTGCTGTCAATGAATGTAGAAACAGTGATCTGGACAAGTGTCAGCATACAGAAATGGGCCATTAGAATGTGACAGGTAGAAACAGCATTTAACATTTTGTTGAAGAAGTAAACATTTTGGAGAGGGAGAGATGGAGGACAAAGATGAAGAGTTACTTGCTTTGAAAAATGAATTGCTTCACAGTCTACTGGGTTTGGGGTTTTTTTAAATGTTTTTTAAGTGAAACATTGGAGTAAATGAGTATGTCCTATCTGATGCCTCTTCAATTCATGCTTTTTTTTTCATCTTGTAGATGTCACGTAATTAGAAGCTCCGATGGCTTGTTGAAAAGCTAGGAACGCTGGACCCAGGCAGAAAGACGTTTTTCCAGGTGTGCTGATGAGTGCTGTAAATCTGAGCAGACTTCAGCATAACTCTTTATGAAATCAAAGGTAAGCTGGTGTCAACGACTCACAGTGCAAATGTTTGGAGTGTGCTGTTTGCATCTTGGAGCTATAATTTAAAAGTCTAGCTAAACAGAGAAAGGCATGGGGAAATCAGAAATGTGGCCCTCTGACTACTGTGCGATTTATTGGCAGCTAATGAGAGTTTCTCTTTTTTCCCCTTAGAATTCCCCCATCTTTCAGTGGGTGCAGAGCCGGGGTGCGTTCTTATGACACCTCGTGGCAAAATGGGAATAATGCACCAGCAATAGAAGGCACATATGGATGATACCAGTGTTATTGAAACTAAAAGAAAATGAGATCCAGGGGGAGAATAATGTGAGCTAGAAGCTGACAGCAAGAGTGGAAAACAATATGTTATGAATGAAATGGAGAAGCTTAACAACATTATTTTAAGAAGCAAAACCAGCTCTGATAAATGTATTACATATCTTTATAAAGTGTTCCATACAGAGGAGCTATAACGGGCTCTACGGGATCAGTTACTGTCTACTTAAAACCAACTATAAACAGCAATAAGGTAAGATTAATTAGTTTAGTTCAGTAAAGTTGTCTCCTTGGATAGCATTCAAGTGACTTCCACCATTGTTCACATGAAACAACCGGGAAGTCAAGCTTGGGGGTAATAAATATAGTGTTCCACATAAACATTCGTCAAGGGAAGTTGATGTGGAAAAATCTCTCTTCAGAGCAGAAGCTGTGAGGTTTGCCTTTCAACGCCTCTCAGCAGGCGAGGGGAAGGGGGCAGAGGAGGGAGCCTGCCTAGGCAGCACTCCTTGGCCCAGCCCTGGCTTGGGACCTGCTGCAGCCACAAATCTCAGCACGGAGCTGCAGCGAGCCCTGGGCTGGCTGTTCGAAAATGTTACCCAGATATTCCTTTTATTGTCAAGCTAGATCTGTGGGGCTATTGAAATAGAACGCCAGCATCTCTGTTCTCAGTTACAACCCCTGAGAAAGCCCTTTCAGTGAAGAAAGCTTTTAATGCTTTTTGTTTTGTTTCAGTCTTCAAACGTACTCCTGTACCTTGCAGAGGAGTTCCTTAGGCAAGTCTGCCACCACTCTCACAGACTTGCAAAATATTCCAGATCTCTACCCTACCTCACACAACAATTTCCTTCACTCTAAAGGTTTTCAGCACCTTGCTTTAGCTGGTCTGTGTTGTGTGCTATATTTGTGTGCTATCTCCTGTTTGCTTTAAGGAAAAGCCCTGAAATTACCTAAGGAGTTTCAGTTCAGCTTCCAGTTCCCATGTGATGTCTGCTAATAGAAGGTACAGATAGGAAGATGTGCACACAGTAAAGGAGGCTGTTGTAACCCTGCCGATAGCGTTATTCTCCTCACCTCCCGCTGCGTGCCATGGAAGGGAAGTGGTGGGGCTGCATTCAGCCTGCTGCAGTTATTGCTGAGGGCACAACTGAATTACCAGTTTGAAATTCCTCAGTCAATTGAACGTTCATTTTAAGAATGTAATAACTTATATTTTGCAGAGAAGCAGTGAAATTAAATAGTTGATTTTTTATTTGTTTTAAATCTCCGAAAATTTCATGACTGACTCCTCTTCCCCATTCTATATTTTCTGTTACCTTAATTTGGATGTTGGGCTGGTTTGTTTTGGGTTTTTTTTGTAGACAAAGATTTGCTCTAAATTATGGGTCTCCGAAGCTGAAATATTCAATTATCTGAGGGCACCAGTATTAATGATTTGCACGCAGTAACACACACTGCTCCATTTTCCTATCAGAACGTCCTAATTTTCACTTTGCAATATCACAGTTAAAGGTCAGCAACTACTTCAGTTTCAGGACTCTATGCTAGAAAAGAAAGCAAGCAGGAAACTTTTAAAAACTTACCTCCTCCAACAACCTCTCAGTAATTTTTCTCCTGTTGGGACAATACCCCAAACTTCAAAAGTGCAGTTTGGGACTTTTTTGTCTCATTTAAATTTTTTCCCAATGTTGAATAACTTATCAGTCCTGCTTATGAGTTTTTCTGATTATGTGATTTAAATAGGTCAAACAAAAAAAGGGGTGAAGAAGAAATAAAATATCAGTAGTTTTACAATATGCAAGTGAAGCCTGTGTTTAAGCTCTAGCTAAAGCAAGAGTTATTCATGCTTACAGGTAAGGAGAGAATTAACTATGTATTTCCAACTTAAAGAAGTTATATATAACTCAACAACAGTGATCCTCTTCTATGGGATAAATGAGAGCCCCTGTCTTGGCTTAGACAGCAGAGATAGGATATGCAAAGATACATGGCCCTCAGGGTTGAGCTAGCTACTCACACCCTTGGAAGCAGTGCAGCCCCCCACTCAGACCTGCTGCTCACTACGGGAGCTGTGAGACCAGTGGTTTGCACAGGCTGGCATGCCGGAGGCGTGCAGCCTGCACAGACCCTGTGCAACATCTGCTTGTGTGTCAAGTCTGTGCACGGCTGCAGCAGCAAAGAACAAAGCAACCTGTTCTTCATGTTGACTGATGCTAGCAGAAGAGGCAACAAGCTTAAATTTGAGGAAAGAAGATAGAAATTAGATGTTAGGAAAAAATTCTTGTGGTTTGGGTGAGTAAGCATTGGCATAGGTTGCCTAGGCTTTGTTCTTTAAGCCTATGGCAGAGGAGATTTCACTACCTGTCAACAAACTTTTGCCCAGAATTACTCACTGCAGAGTAATGTGTTGACTGGTACCTGAAGATCTCTTGCCACTCTAGATTTTAATAGTCTGTATCTGTACATTTCATCGATTTGCTGGTTTATTCAATCATTTGATATCTTAACCCCAGTAATTACATCAAAAGTCCTACATCAGCTGCTAGTATGGTTGCATTACAGAGTGCTTTGATGCATTTTTACTAATTGGCTGCTTCTGTATTATTATTTAGTGTGCATTAAATTTTAGCCTGACTCACAGAGAACACTTCAGGTACAAGTGCCAAACAATAATTAATGCTGTTTAAAATACACTGCAGCAAAAAGTAGAAACAGAGAGCGATGAGTGAAATGTTTGCTGCTTTTTTCCCCAGAAAGCATGAAAGCTCCAGCATGAAAGATATTACAGTATCAACTGCCCATGTAACAACAAGGGCTTGTGGCCTTCCTCTTAGATCAATGCATTTCCATCAAGGATTGACTTTTTCCTGGAAATTCCTAGTAATTCAAGACTTCAGAGTTGCTCTCACCAGCCAAAGAGCCTAAGCAGGCTGCCAGGGCCATCGCCCTCTCACAACATTTCTATTCCCTTTCCTGCCACATACTGGCTAGTGCAGAATTGATGTGAGGTTACTGACAGTGACCACCACGGACAGCTCTTGACTTAGATGGACAGCTTGTTAACTGAAAAAGAAGCTACACTGATATAAAAAGTCATCTTTATTTTGTCTCCAGAGAAGATGAGAACAGCTGTCTAGCTCACGTTGTGGAATGTGTCAGCAAAGCCTCTGGGGCACAGTTTTGAGAAACTCAGTCCCGCTTTACCGCTACCTCTGAATTAATAAAGATGCCAAGATGTCCCCATTGCTCATTTTGCAGCTGCTAGAAGGATTTGTCACAAATATATTTTCTAGCCTCAGTCTCAGGTCTGTCTGATGGATAGGAAAACATAAATTGGGAAATAAATATTTATGATGTACATTCACTCAGATTCTTTTGTTTATAGATTGTTCAGTGCAGATGCCTATCATAACAGTAAAACTGAAACTGAGATACATTTCAGCATTTATGATTCATCCACTATGGGAGGCTTAAATCATTAGTCCACTAAATAGGATGGTTCTGAAACAATTGTGAAGTCTGTATAAGTGTCAATCTTGCAAAGAAAAGAAATTTATGTTATGCAGTATTTGCATTGAGCAAAAAGGCTCTCTTGAATGCAGGGTACTTACTAGCTATCCCTTGAATACCAACAGTGAAGCTTAGAATAACTGACACTAGAAGACTAGCTACTAGAGTTGACATATTTCTAAGATGACCATGGGGTTCAGCAGCGATTCCCACCTACCTGTATACTAAAGGGTTTCCAAAAGTCACTAGTGCTTTGCAAAATGTGGTGTCTGTCACAGACACAGTGAAAGTTGTTGCGCGAGTCAAGAGGCGTTGACAATTGATCAAAAACATCCTCTGCCTGAAACTTCACTTTTTTGAAACCCCAGGTGCATATTTTTCATGCACTTTAATGTTGCAGAGAAATATTAATGTCTAGCCATCAGAACCTGATCTTATGAGTCTCCAGCTCTGTAACTCTCCTCTTCATGGCCAATGAGTAAAATACCTCCAGTTAAAAAGAAGGCTCTGTGTGCCTGGATCAAAGCATTTCAGTCTCTTCTCCAAGGTCAAAAGGCTGCCATGTTGAATCTACCAATGTGAACCAATCTTAAATGGACAATAAATGTAATGTCTGAAGGTAAATACAAATAACATAGGAAAAGGGTTGAAAATAATTTAGTTGCTAACCTAGGAAGCTTTCTTGCTTTTAATGTACAGTGTTAGGAAAGCAAAACTTCTATGTGAGGCTCAAGCATCCATTATTAGCTTTTATACGCTAGGCTTGATCACTCCTCAATCTCCCCCCAATATTTTTTACTATTATTTGTATTTTAACTGGTCTTAGTCCACAATCAGGTGTCCACTGTGCTAGTTACTGCTTGCACACAGAAAGATAATCTTGCCCCATAAAGCCTACAGCTTAGGCATATGACAAATAAATTGATGTAAGAAACTACTTTTAGGCCTCTGGAGGGAAATGAATTGGACAAAAGAATAGAGGATAATAGATAATAACAGAAATAGAACTCCATGTAGCTACTGTATCATGACCACATCTTTCTTTCACAGAAAGACCTGCCTGCTTTTGCCCATCCGGCTTTTGGAGATAAGTGTCCTTTCTATGTTTTCTAGACTGATCAAATCTTATAATTGTTTTCCTCTTGCTCTTAGTCGTCATTCACTCTTGGTCTTTTTTCCATAATTGTTCAGGTTACCTTAACATATAACACTCTCAAACTGGGTAGATTTTTTGTCTGACCCAGAACCTTACAAGGTGCTTGTAAGCACCTTGCTTACAAATGGCTTCAGAAGTGCTTTCTAGCATTGTGCTTTGTAAGATACAAAATAGTAAAGAATTGTACCTCCAGTGTCATGCCCTCCTTGTGAATCCTCACTCACTTGTCCTAAGATGTCTTCCTCGCTCTAAAACTCATCTTAGGAATTTACTATTTTAATTATTTTTCAGCTCTAAAGAGGCTCTTTCACCTTTCAAGACAGGGATTAAGCTTCAAAATCAGATTGATCTCGATAATTGATTTTATGAAGACCAGATCTTCTGCTGTTCCTTTGCCACCTCCCCAAATTGCCCTTCTCTTACAGGTAGAAGCCTTCATTTACAGGTACCAGAGTGGGATAGTTTTCTATCAAGATTATTACTTCTAAAGCTTGATCTTTATCAAGCAAGGTAGAGCTTCCGCATTTGTATAATGCACATTTGATGAGTAGCTGAATGAGTTGTGCTTCTTTGCATTGAACTGGCATGAGATCTCTAACATTTCACCCAGGCACATTGCCTGTGGCAGAATAATAGTTTGATCAGTATAGTGTCTTTCGTAGACAGTAACGGTATGTTGTCAGTTTGCTTTTTTGTGTCTTCTATCTCATGGCACTGCTGGAGGAAAGCAGGAAAGTTATCACTCAGGCCTGAGGAGAAAAAAATATAACCGTGACTAATCAACCCTCAAGTTTCTGGTGCTTTCATTTCATGTTTGAGAGTATTGTTCACTCTGACTATGATCAGACTGAAAATGTGCAGCAGTAGCAACAATATTAATTACAAAGTTCATTTAAACAGAGAGTTAAAAAGCAGGACTTTATTGAGTTGCTATATTTTTATCAGTATTGGCTTGTCTGGCTTAGTGTCAGCTCAATGTAAAGAGGAAGTCATTCTTGTCCCAAAGAATTTTTGCAAACTGAAACTTAAAATGGGCATTTCTGTGTATGGACTCCTGCCTGAGCCTCTGTGACACAGGAAAAGTCTGTTCCTGTAGACTCATCTGGCTTTAAGTGTAGTCAGGGCTGGTTAGAAATAAAACAAGACATCTGATAATACTGTTTATGTGTCCTTATGCTGGTTGTTTGGGAAGTACTTCAGTTATCATCCAGGTTTTGGTCCAAGTCAAGCTGTTTGGACACATCTCTCATTGTGAAAATTCACATGCAATTTCCCTTTTCTTGACTTAATGAAGCTGAAATCACATTATTGTTGCCGGATGTATATATTTCCCGGGTAGCAAAGCTCTACTGACTTTTTATATGTTTAGTTGGTAACTAACACTTACTTAGCAGGCTGAAATATAATTTGCTTATCTTGCCTTTTTTTGGCTTCAGAAGTGAATAGCACAAAAATTTTGATTGGCTTGGCTGTTTTGGTGCCAGTTGAGAAATTACCTTTGGCTGCTGCTTGCCTACAGATGTTCGTCTAGGTGATAGAGCTGAAGGTCTGTCTTCCTCCTGAGGATGCCATAGGGGCTTTCCTTCAGAGGGACCCAAATTAGTCAGTAGAGTCACTGTTCAGTCTGCTTTCTTGCCATCCTGCAATTCTGAGCACCATCAGAGTTTGCCAGATTCACAGGCAACAGTTTTCGTACCAGGCAGGAATTAGTACCGATGGTATCTCCACCTGCCCTGTTCAGCAAAGGAGGACCCAAACTTTGTCCCATGTTCCCTGCAGTGTGGCATAGCCGCTTCAGCTCAGCCATAAGTAACTAATGAATCTGGCTTCCTATTCTAAAGGACATTTTCATCCTTCCTGATGACAGAGGTCAGTCTGCTTAAGTAATTGCACAGAAAAGCTGGTTTCTGAGTTATGTGCTCTATAAGCAAGTCTCACTAACGTGACAAATCACTGAAGGGAAAGAGGCAAGTCTAAAGCAGGGAAGTTTAACAATATATTGTATCCTTCCCTTAATTAAAAGTTTGGAGTGAGGCATGTAGATGCGAAGAAGAGATAATGAACTTCTCTCTGTAAAGAGGAGGAGGAAAACCAGCTGTGGGTAGTCTTGGCTTTAAACATGACTGGCAGAATACCAGCCTGGAACTCAAACCCTCCTCTGTGCTTCAGGGAGAGCACCTGGTTCCCACTAGGATGCTGGTACTTTATTTACCTGTTTATATGGAGGCCTATTTCTATTTTCTTGGAATTGCATACAATTGAATTTCAGTCCTTCCAAGATTTATATAAAACATTAATCCATCTGCAATTAGAAAAAGGGAAAATAGAATTTCTGTAAAAAAATCCTCATGTGATTATGTAGGAAGGATAGCAAATGTGTGATATGAATAAAGGGACTATGAATTTATGGAACTAAGATCATCACAGAAAGTCAGTCTGTCAGCTGCTGTGCCTATTGGGAAGCACTCGACCTGCCCTGTTCAGTCTGACAGTAATGCTTTCATGTCTGTCATTGCTATAGAGAACATGCAGGCAGCCTCTCAGACCTACACTGCTACAGTGACAACTCTTGCAGTGTTCAAAAGACTGAATAAAGAGATGGTATGCATTGATACTCCTCATCTGAGCCTCTTAAAATGCTCATATCTTTACCTAAGCTTTTGCAGTCCTGTTCTGTTCCTCTGCCTACTGTAAATCAGAACTCTCCACCTCACTAAAACTTTGTACGGTGTTCTCTGCTCTCCAGGACAAACTGTGGAGGAATCTGTCATATTTGAAGTCCAAAGGCAACAAGAACCTCTTTTGGGAGTGACAGACTGGGATAAGAGCAGCAAGCAGACATTGATGCTGGGTGCTGCTTACTGGAGAGGGCTCCTTCCGCCAAGTGCAGATGAACACACAGGTCAGACTGGTTGCACAGAGCTGAGATTAAGCCAGTCCTTACACCATTCAGCATCAGCCTGATTAGCTGAATTTCCTTACTTTAGAACACTTGGAAACAAGAGAGGGAGAAATCATACCCTGTAGAGTAAGTGTCCTTCAGATCAGTTGCCTCACTTGGTGGTCAGGGCAAAGACACGGCTTCAGTACTTCATCTTCTTGTAATGATGCCCCCATGCCCTTCACAAAGTCTACGGTCTTTACAGATCTCCTGAAACCAGCATTACTGCCACTAATGATAACTGTGTCTATTGTGTTTTAAAAGGGAATTGGTCTCCTTGATGAACTTCAAACACCGCACACACACACACACAAATATTGTCTTATAAAACGTTTGCTGTACAAGCAAAGGGATGTCAAATACAAGAAATGAGGGGAAAGCAGGCTTCAGTAATGAGGGACAGCAATCACATTCCTGATGCCATCACCCACCATGGCTTTTCTGTGGGGACATGCTTCCCTTTAAAATGGTTGATGCTTAACTGAAATTTCAGATCAACAAAGCCCCAGCTCATAACCACTTTTTGACTTTACTTTTCTCTCTCTTTGATACTTGAGAAAGACCCTTTTAATTCTCTCTTGCATTTGACAAGAAAAACTCCTTTTATAGAAATGCAGAATACAATGGTGGCAGACCTGCACCACATCAAACACTGTGGGAGACCCCTTTGGATTTTTATTCCAAGGTTTTTGGAAAAAAAAGTATATCAATAGAAAGTTTTTGAGAGATGTTTTGCCCTGAAATGTTTTTACCTGCAAGCAAATATTAAAACAAAGCCTAATAAGTTTGTGAGTTTTATTGGCAAAAGTGAAATATAATACCTTTTTATTTCATTTCGATCCACTTGATTCCACTGAAAATTAATAATAAATTGTAACTGCCAGTACCTTTGCTGAAATGTAACATAAAAAAATAATGTAATAATTAAGTACAGAAGTAAATGTTGGTCTCTGGTACTTTGTCTTTAAGACTCTTATTACCTTGGAAGGTAGTATATATTATGGCATCCTGATGAAACACTGCTGTCTTATAAAGAAAACCACAGTGCTAAATTTTCCAAACTACCATAGACAGAATTACCTCCCGCTGTGAATCTGAGTGCTTATTCATAGCATCATTACTTTTAGTAATTAAGTCTGTAATCTCCTTCAGAATATGATTCATTCCTTCCTAAATCATAAAAGTTGGGCCAAAAAGTTATATTTGAAGGGTCAATGTACAGAAATTTCATTATGTTTGCTCCATGCCAGAACGTACATTAAATCTTCACAATTTAAAGTGTATCAAAGAGAATTCTACATCCTGCCTGAGCTGGTAGGGAGTGGTGAGGAAGAAGGAAGATCCAGTCAAGGGAGAAGGAGGTGGGATGTGTCCGTCTGTCCATCTGAGCAGATATTAACAGTGTGCATGAAACCCACTGGCAGGCTAGGAGTGGGGGCACAGGTGTGTGTCTGTGGTTTCTTCTGCAGCAGCCAAGTTTCCAATTCTGCAGAAGGCCCATGTCATTTGTGGTTATTCTTACTGAATACATGGAGCAGAATTTTGCTCCCTGTAAATTCTTCCAGCTGAAGTTGCTTTCCCTTCTCAGTGTAAGGGATGGTAGTTACCTACAGAAACTTTAAGTCAACATAACATTTTTCCTTTTGTTGCTTCTTTCTGCCAGTAATGTGAAACACTGAAGAGGACATAGCCATAAGATGGCAGATAAAGCATCTTAATTGTAGGAAAACTTAAGTTAGATTGACCTTTGATTTTAATAGCAGAAGCTGACTTAATGCTGTACAACAGTTGCTGGTGCATACAGCAAAGACATCTCCGTGTTATTATGCAAGTTGAATGTTAATATGGTATTTGATTTTTTTTATTCAACTCAATTTGCTTCCAGTTCTTCTCTTCCTTTACATGATTTTTTAAAAAATTCTATCAGGAAAGAAAAATCTTACTGGTTGCTAAGTAACTGTAGCAGTATTGCCCCAGATGTGCAGTAGGCATATCTGCTTAATATGGTGGTCTTTATTTTTTAAGTAAAAAAAAATTTTAAGTAAAATAAACATGATTTTGAAAGTAATGATGGCCTGATAAAAGATGCTTTTTATTATCCCAAATGTTTGCAGCCAAGTACACATTACATCAGCTGATAGTGGAAAGTTTTTGGGAGGAGTGGATTACTCTTGAATAGGTTATTTTAGTAGCATCAACCACCTCTCCCCAGAGATTTATACACGCACCAGATATGACATGGCACTCTTGTCACATCTGGAGGCAACTGAGGTGGGAGAGACTTTCTTCACAGCACACCCATGCTAAAAAGAGAGTAGGCCAGAAGTTGCAACATCATGAACTCTGATTTTTATCAGTTTCTATAAATGAGTCTTATCACTGGCCAAGATCTAATATTTCTGGCTATGGAAGCTGGCAAGTCCCCCTTTGCTTTTGTCAGTACCTTATTCCAGAGCTTTAGCCAAGGTCTTAAGGGAATGTAACACAGGTGGTCATCATGGCAAAACGACATCTCTCAACGCATTTGCATGGCTCCTCATAGGTAGCTTGTATATTATTCAAGTGTTGCAGTTGTCTGTTCTGAATTTATTTCCCTCAGCACTGCAGACCCCCTTGGGCTCCTGGAAGTCAGGAATCCCCACACCAAGCAAGATGTCACCTGTTCCAGGTCGCCCCTTGGCAGATGGGGTGGCATGCAGTTGTGCAATGACTGGCCCATGCTAACAGCTATCTCCATTATCTGTTACTCCTCTGTGTAAGAGAACTGTCCTGATGGGCATGAAATATGAGAGTTAAAATCCCATTGATTTGGGATGAAAATAAGAGAACGCATATGTAACAGTGAATGATTGTTGTATTGATAGATTTCATTTTAGCATTTACTAATTTTGGTGTGTTTGACCCACAGCAGAATTTTAATGTAGATTTTTAGCAGTAATTATATATAGATAAATTCTCCTCTTAGTGTGGGAGGAATGGAAGAGTTGTAATTGTTGACATTATTCAAAACTAATACATGGCATTTTAAAGATGTGGATATTGTGTTAATATTTAATTTCTTATAGCTGGGTTAGAAGGGTTCCATTTATTTGGGTTTTTTTTGTATTCAGTTGAATCAAATATGTCCCTTAAGTGTAGGATGTGGCATTTGAATTCTTTTAGGGAATGTTTGCAGGAGATTGATTTTTGCCTATGTTTGCAGAGTGTGAAGGAGTTTACCCATGTAATCTCCAAAAAGGTCGAATCTTGACTTAATAAATGTATGATTCAGGAACATAAAGTTCATTCTTTAGGACATGATATTAATATTTACTGGGGTCTGGATACTACAAAGACCTGTTAATTAGCTACAGAAGCTTTTGTGTACTGGTTAAACTGGCTTAAATCCAGTTTTGCTCAAGAGGGATTAAAATTGCTCCGGTTATGATAAATCTGCTAAACAGGGGACTCATATTCTCATTAATTCCTATGGCTCAGATTGGTGTGTAGGTACATCTTTCTGCCACAACTAATAGCTAGTGGTAGTCAACAATCTTAATAAATTCAGTAAAGAATGTTTCCAAGGAAAATCATCCCCTGCTGCTGACAGTAGAGTAAGAACCAGGCTGCAGCCAGGGAGCCCAGCAGGAGCTACCCAGCTGCATTTGGAAGAGGCACCAACTGTCCCACCTCACACAGCACTGGCCCTGTGCAGGGGGGGAGCAAAGCAGCAGAGACCAGAAACCTGGGCCAGGAGTTGGCCTGAAGGAAACGCTCACAGATCTAGAGAGAACTGTCAATCTAAATTTTAAAAGTAGAGAAAAATGAAGACGGTTACCATATTGAGATGACAGATAAGCAAATCTGAATGTGAGCACAGAGAAGAATCTGCTATCCAAGTAAAGGGATGCTATGCACAGCTATAGTTGCAGTGGTGCCTAGGGGAGGGAGGTTATGTCTATATATTGTGAAAGACAATATGGTGCAAACATCACCAGGCTGAACTGAGCTTGTAAATCCACAAGACTCAGCCTGGATCTGGTCCAGAATGAGTGCAGCTATATTTGCATAGTGCCAACCCTAATCAAATACACCCTGCTTCTGGACTCCATTCAGTTGTTTCTCAAATACCTTTGATTACAGAGTTAGTGGGTTGGAAAAGATAAGATTAGACAAAGCAACTAATAATCTCAATATTTTTGTAAAGATGGAAAGAGAATGTACACAGTGTAAAAGCTGAAAAAAGACTTCACCCCCTGGTAGAAAATTTGCACAATGAGTGGGCTTAAGACACACTTGCAACTAAGCTCATTCCTTGAGGGAAGAAGCCATAGAGTCAAAACTGGATTGAAAAAATAAGGCTGGAAAGGACCTAAAAGCGAATCATATGACACAGGAAGACACTAAGCAGAATCACCAGAATCACCATAGTGGTTTTCCCCGAAGAAATGTGGAGAATACTGTTCACAGGCATGCCACTAAAAGGTGCAAAGCAATGGGGGGATATGAGTATGACTTAGCTCAGGATGCTCCAGCTGATCCTGTTTCTTGACACTGCAGGTGCTGATATAGATCAAGGTGGGGAGGATGCTGAGGAGGCAGGCTTACATCTTGGGGGGATGGTGAAGCGAGCAAAGGAAAGTAAGGACTTATATGTTAGAGGAAATTGAAGAGAATGCACTCAAATGTAACTAGTAGACTAGCTTAAAACTTAGAGGCACTTTCTGGACCACTCAGTAAGAGGTAAGTATTAATGGAACCTGCCTGACCTTGATCAACAGAAACTTCTTTGTTTTCATAAAGCGTATAGCCTCTGATAACAGAGTGGCTCAGCTGAAGAACTACACAGTATCGTCAACACAGTGGTAAGTCTGGGGCAATAATGAGATTTTAAAAAATACTTCGATGTGGCTGTGAGCATCTTATTTTTTTCTTTGTTCTTCCTTCTGACAGGTATTATTCTAAAATAGAAAAATATTATTTCATAAAACCTCATTTAAGCCCCATCCCCCAAATCTTCAGGACTCTCATCTCTCGGTGAAAGGGAGAATAACTGGCAGAGAGCTAACCCATCTGCATAAACTGTTTACCCAGAACTCCTGATGGGGTAAAACCACAAAGAGTAAATTGCTCTCTGCTCTTAGTTATTGGCACACAGGGAAAAGTCAGCCCTCAGAAAGCTTCATTTGCATCAGCTTTCAACTCAGCACTTCCCCACTGATGCTTTTGAGCCGTAATAAGAGGAAGCAAATTAAAAACTGGTTTGAATAGTGAAACTGAACGTAATGTAGAGTTCAGTTTGGAGTCCTTCTTCAGAAGGACACTCCAACCAAAGTAAAGGCTCTTCCAGAAGCTGAATAAAGTGTCAGCAAATTTGGGTTAGCTCTATGAGGGCCATCCTTTTCACAGAGCTAAATGGAGCTGAAATGGCCACTGTTAGCTGAACTGAAGGCCAAGGTTGGGCACTGTTCCCAAGGGGCTGAAGCCTCTTTGTGAACCCTCCTGGATGGTACTACGCAATGAAAACCATACACCAGCCAGAGAAGTGGTGGCTAACTGCACATATACCTGCTGCATGCTCTTTCCAGTGAGTGAGGGATCAAAATAATGAACTACTTCTAAAACTAGCTTAGGGGAATATATTATTTATCATCATAAACATGTTGCTGGGGGCAGTGTTCAGGTTGAAACTGTATTTCTGTAACAATGATAATCTCTTTCTTCCCACCCCGAAGAATCCAATGCTTGGAAGGGGGGAGCAATTTTTAAGGACTGTCAGGGGGTATGTATGTAATGATTCTAGAAATTCTGGCTGAGGGTTTGAACTAAAGGTATATGCTAAGAACCCTGAAATACATTGAGTTTGTCTTTTTCTGATTATTCTGATCAGCTAGGAGAGAGCTTATACGATTTGAAGCTTTTATTTCTTGCTAACACATGTTCACAAACACAATGGCATTTTCTTGAATTGTATCCAGAAAATTAATTATTCTTCAGAAGGATTCTAGCTTTCTCTGAGCACAGTCTCTACTTTTTTTGCATTAGAGAAATCTTTAGTCTTTGTTTAACAAATAGGTGCAGTGGGGAAACACTTCTCTGGGAAATTAATGAAGGGAATAAGATGCATAAAGATCTTGATGCTGCAGTCCAAGATAAATAGGACATTATAATACTCTTAGCAAATGAAAATGCAAATCATAGAAAAGTAGGGGAGGAAAAAATATATTCCCTGGCCTGAACATTCAGAGAAAGGGAGTGGG
Source organism: Syrrhaptes paradoxus (assembly GCA_013400615.1). NCBI lineage: Eukaryota > Metazoa > Chordata > Aves > Pterocliformes > Pteroclidae > Syrrhaptes > Syrrhaptes paradoxus. The sequence goes on from VZTO01006792.1 coordinate 60,852, forward strand.
ACTGGGAGGTGTCTGACAAGCACATTATTTGCAGTCTCCTGCTAATTGAGTGTTATCTGAATTGCTTGCGGCTGTCATTCCATGACCAAATGTATTTGTTGAAACACCAGTAGTTTGAGAGATGATGCACTTACCAGAAAAAATTGTGAGCACTGTAGGGAGACTACAAGCAAATGGTAACTGATAGAAAAGATGTCCAGATGGACTCCTTGTGCTTATCAGAAGTTCGTCCTTAAAACCTAATCAGTGTGGTGTTAATTTATCAGTTACAGCTAAAGAATCTAATTGGAGTTTTCTTTGTTTGTAATGTCAATTCAGCTTATCAGTGTGCTTTGCCTCTCTACAACCTAACAATAAATTACCATCTAAGCAATGAGATTTAGGTGAGGTCAATGCAGAAAGATATCCAGCAAAATAAATATTTTTAAAGGGACTCAAGAAGTAGGCGTACAACTCTATGAGACTTAGGAAGCAGAAAAAAAAAAAAGAGAAAAAACACAGGATGAAGGAAGAAGAGATATGGAAAAAATAGAGGAATAACTTTGAGAAAATACATAGAAAGAAAGAAGAACAGGAAAGAAGGAAAGAACAATTGTACAACAGAGGAGAAGTCTGGATCACAGAGGGACAAATAGAGTTATGCAGAGGACAAATAGAGAATGGTATGAGAAAAGAGACTAAAAGAAGAGAAAAATGTGAACATGAGAAAATAAAAGCAAACAATCAACAAACTGGGATTATGGAATGAATTCTGCTCAGTCAATGTCTCATGCTATGTGTCTTACATGAAACTATATTATCAAAAACCACAAAGCCTTGATGTGCCATTGATGCACTGTGATGTGGATCTTTGCAAGACAAGGCTGCATGTAACCAAACTGAAAAAATGCTCTGCCTACAAGCAGGTGTGTTGCCATGTTGTGATCCCCAAATGCAGCTCGATAGTGCAAAGCTACCTTTTAGATGCCTGCTACTAAATCACAGATCTGTGAGAGATATATGAGTTTGAAGGACCCTTACAAAATAACTCTATCTCTGTAATTTGTGTATTTAGCAGATACAGTTTAACAAGTCTTCCGACAAGTATTATTTTACTCCTTGTAGGTTGTAGGAAAAACTTATGTATCTTTTTAATCCTTTTAATGCAATTCAAATATATGTTCATGGTTATTTTCAGCTAGAGATAATTTCATTTCCACTGTTTCTCAATTTGGGAAAAACAGTTTTATGGAAATGGAGCAATACAGATGACTGTATCTAGAAAATTCTCTTTCTAATTTCTATTTTCTATTGTGTGTGTACCAAATAGGTGCTTTGAAAAACAAAGCTCCAAATATTCCAAATTCTCCAAAATCAGATTTACATTGAGGCATCCTGCTGCTAGCAATGCCACTTGCCAGCTGTCAGCCCCCCGATATATTGTATGGGTTGTGATGCGTTTGCCATGGATTACTGATCCGGCATTGCTGTCACCAGAGCAGTGCTGATTCTCTCCTGCCTCTGGTTACAGCTGGCTGCAGGCATGAGGGTACTCACACGCCTGCTCCAGCCATACCAGTGTGACTCTGTTTTCAAAAGCATTAATCATTGCAGAAGAGCAAGGAGGATAACTGAAGTCCTGTGGGCATTTGAAATAGTTCAGCCCCACTCCATCCTGTGAAGACTGCCAAGCTTTACGTGTTATGAGACAAGTAGAAAATTTTATTTGAATAGAGTGTGCAGGGACAGAGAAATAGATTAAAAGCCACTCTCAACACACAGCACCTTTTTCAAAGCACTGACTAGCAGTTTGTGTTTGGACAGTGATTTGGAGCTGAGAGGATACTTTCAGACCTGCTCTCACCTAGCTGTGAGGAGTGGGAGGGTGTGGGGGAAGAGGACTGTGTTACTGGCTGCCTTGATGGCTCTCCTGCTTTCCAGTAGTGCTAATCTGGGGGGCTTGGGGACCTTCAGAGACACATGGATACCAAACTTAAGACAACAGGGGTCCAAAAAGTGAGTGACTTGACTCAACAGGGTTATTTTTCCCTGAATTATGGGCTCATAAATTTCTGTGCCGTTATAAATGGGGTTCATTTTAGGTATGTTATCTCACCCTGGAAGCCTCTTAGCAGTTACTGATGGTTTGTTGTTTGGAAAATTACTTCTACCATGGGTTTACACAGATAAATTAAGTAATGTAAAAACCTCAGTAGAAACTGCTGCATGCAGATGCATGTGCTTTAGATGATCCCTGAAGAACAGTGCTACTTACAAGCCACTGTGAATGTATAGCATCTCCCAGGTAATGGGAAATTGCACCCATTGTAGGGACATAATATATAAAAAAAAAATAACCAAACCAACTACGCCATGGAAAAAAAAAAAAAAGTCCACAAGTGGGAAGTTTCTAATGTGAAAAGGAGTGACAGTTTGTTGACTGCCCATAAAAATGAGGGAAAGAGTTGTGCATGTCTTCACAGTTGATGAACACTGTGAGAAGCAGCAGAGAACTCAAAAAATATCTATCAGAGCTTTGAGGAACTATGTGGAGTTTAAAATACTTGTCCTCTTGAAATGAGAAGACATGGTATAATAGCCTTGGAACTAGCAGTAGATCACAGTTTGGTCACTGCAGCAGTAAAAAAAAAAAAAAGCCAACAGGAAAGGAAGTGTATGATGCAGTTCAGATGTATATGCTCTGAAGCCCTGGATGTTTGAAATCGCCGAGGAATACATGCACGCAATTCAGCTTAAAAGGAATGTCTCTGTTCATATAAATGTAGCAGAAAGTGTCCATTAAAAGAAATATAAAACGTAATGTAATGATAAGCTCTGCCTACTATTATAACCAAACTGACTTCTTAATCTACACTACAATTTATGTTCACATAAAGTTTCAGTCAAGTCGTTTATTTTATCTCCTCTTTTGCAGTTTCAAAAAAGAACCAGGAAGATCAGCTAAAATTTTCTCTCATTTTAGACAACTGCAATTCCGACTGCTGTGGCCTGAAGGGAAGAGCTGCCCTCCTGTCGGAAGAAGAGGAGGAATTTGTTGACATCTGGAGGCAGGAGAGGAACAAAGGGTCAGCTCTGAGATGTGCAGTTTGCTGCCAGTGTTACAGGTTATATATTTCTCTTTATAATAAGCAGACATACCATAATGTGAGTGAAATCATGTAGTTGCAATGCTTAGCATGCATCTGGGCAAATCAGCTCATGTAAATGTGATTTGGGGTGCAAACGTTGTCGACTGACGAGGCAGGATAGGAAGTCTATTAGACAAGTCTCCTTTGTGTAGCAAAGACCCCAGTACAATCTTGTGTGTTACAGGTCCTCTTGCTGGAGAGTAGAGGGAACTGAGGAGCAGGCACCGTTAGCAGAGCTGCAGTGATTATCCACAGGAGCTTGGAGCTGCAAAGGCCCTTTGGAGCAACAGGGCAGCCAAGGCAAGTGGCTGGAGGCACCAGTAGAAACAGGAAATGATGATCAGCTTTGGACCCACGGAGCTTCAGGAGCTAGAGGCCTTGCTCCTCAGCAGCACAGGCAACACATCCCCCCAGCCCAACAGCCATAACCTGCAAGACTGACGTGTTACTATAGCATGAGAAAAACAGCCACAGGACCCAGCACAAGAGATGAAAGAGAAGGACTATGAATTTTACACTTCTACTTCTGGGAAGGAGTGGTTATGTATTCTACACTACCCTATCTCCTTGTTACCGCTTCCTCCTTCCACCTTCAGTGAAATCCTGTTCTAATTTTTGTGTTCATCTGTCATTTGCAAGTGGGAATAATTAGCTTGCTTAGTTTTATATTTCCAAGTTTCAGGGTATATAATTAAGTTGGTGTTCGTTAGAAGCTCCTGAGGTTTGAACCCAGCCCTTTTTGCTGTCAGTAAAAGCTTGACAGAAGGGTTGTATTCTGCCATCTTCATAAATATGGTATTTCTTGAAATATTTTGCAGTTAATGTTTGGATATTAAGCCAGTAAGAGTAAGGAAATACTCAGAAAAGTGTGAGAAGTTCCATATGCTGACATGTACTTCCATAAACTGCAGGGCATTGTTGAATCTTCAAATACGTTCTTATTAGAATTATATGTGCCAATACTCTTCTTATTACAGTTTGAATATGTGCTCTCACTATTTCTAACAAATACAAGGTCATCAATTGCCTCGCAGTTGTTTACAGCCCCCAGCATTATGTCAAATGCCTCTGTCATACTCAAAAGAGTGGCTCATCTTTCAGTGAAGACTTTACGATGTCTAGAAAGAGGCACCAGAAAGTCACCAAGTGATTGGGAACCTGCAATCAATTTATGCGAGTAGACCGCATTCCTTCCACCTCTCTCGCCTCCCTTCCTGTGTAGTCAGGGACACAATTGGTAAAGGTGCTTGTAATATGCCTTCCTCAATCTAAGTGTGGGTGCTTGGCAGGACATTCTTCACAGGGACCCCCATGGCTTTGAGATGCTTTCCTGCTCTTGCTCTGAAACGCTTGGTGTTACTCATTTTGAGGCATAAGGCTTGGCTCATTTGTTCCAACTTTCCTTTAAAGAGGGGAAGAAAGCATGAAGTATAGGCTGGTCTGTCTACCCTGGATACCAGCTATTGCTTGTGGGAGAAATTAAGTAGATTGCATTTTCATTTTTGCAGTCTGAAATGGCTGATGGGACATTCAGATGTGGTTAAGTTCTTTAAACTATGCTAAATTAAAAAAAAATCAGAAAAAAAATCCAACTTAAGTTACTGGTAGTTCAGGTATGATTTTTAAAAGATACTGCACCTACTACTGTTTTAACTTACTTTTATTTTTCATTTAAACTCGGACGACTTACTGTATTAATAATACATGAAAGTATGCCTTGTTCATTCTTAGAATGGCAAAGTTACTCTTAATGCTCTCATCTGTAGTCTCTACCTAATTTACATTTGGACCCTGACATATAAACCTCACGTTGCAGTTTCAGTGGTCATCAAGATTATTAATTTGTAAAGCTGTATTTCTGCAAAGGCCTCTACCATGTACTAATCTCACAGCAGAGAACGCTTGTCTGTTATTTAGATCACCACACTTTTCTAGCCCATTTTCCAATGTCGAAGTTTCTAAGTAATCATCTGTTACTTCAAATAATACAAAAATAGCATGTCATTACCATTAAGCACCAACCGCAAGGATTTAATTTTAAACCATTTCTCCTTCCCCTGACTGAAGAAATGCCTCTGTGATCATTTTTAACCTTTCATCAGCATAATTGCTAAATAATTAACAATGGCTAAATGATGAGAACCTGAGAGATTTGAAAATTATTACTGAAGTATGTATTTCACCAGAGCAATGACCTATATGAATCTGTTTCAAAATAAAAGCAATGTATATTCACCAGCAGTAGCAGCACAAATTCTTTATGTGTGCTAAATCTTCTGATAAATGTGCTTATGCCTTAGATGCTTACAGCTGCCTCTGATCCTACGTCAAGGCATAAAGACCGACCTCACTGCAAAGAACTACTTGTGTGCTGAGGCTGAGCTCTCCTTCTCCAAGGTTACTTCATAATGCTTTGCAATATCTTCCTTTCCACTAATACAAGTTACTTATTCCACAGAATAAGCCATGGAAAACATTGTAAGGGCTCTACAATCCCTTCCTTCTTTTGAAGCAGATATTGAGTATTTCCTTGTTTCTGTTAGCTGAGCTGATTAGCATCTGAGGTTTTTTTGCAGTTTCTCCACAATGAGCTCCATGTGCTGATTTTGGATATGCCTTTTGTACGTCCTTTAGGAGCTGACAGTCATCAGCCCTTCCATCCTGTCCCATCTGTGTGAGTCACTCTCCTTTGTCTCCCAACTTGGGTATGCTTAGAAGCTGCACACAGATCTGTGGGATCCTGACAACCTGCTAATCCAGGTGCCATCAACACGTGGGCCCTTAGGTCCTTTCCTGCCTTTTGTTCTGGGCACTCCCATTCATTCTCTACTCACTCCACTCTTAACATTTCTACAACTCTCTGCATAACCAGGGTAGGAACAGGGGAGGAACTGGAGATATTTATTGGTGGGGGTAGGGGAGGAGGAGGGAAGAGTAGGAGGAACCATGGGAGCATGACATGTATAGCATAAATCTGTCACAAGCCTTGCGGCTCCCTAAACGAATTGTTTTTCTCTTTTTTTTTTTTAAGTTCTGGTGGTTAATTAGTGTATACAGTATTATGGTGACATTAGGACTCCCAAATCACATTTCTGTCTACGGATCTTCTTCGGGCCCATCTCAAGTTCATCCTTTTTGTAGGTAAGTTTGTCTTCCCAATAGTTTTTGGTAAAATCATGGCTTTCACTCCACATTTGGAGGGTGTGGATATATCTTATATCTAATGACATTACTGCATCTCCCCTTTCTGCAGTATTCTTTTCAGTTGCATCATGTATGTTTAGTGGTGGATGTCATTCTGCAGCTGATATATCTACCCTTTGAATTGCAATTCCCTCCAGTTTCACCCAAACCTCTCAATAGCCACTTCTTTCTGCATGCTTTCATCTATTGCTGTGTCATTCATACCCAGTCAAAGTTTATTTCATTATTTTGGATGAGGTTTTGGGGGAAGTAGTGGCAGACAGCTTGTTCTGTTTTTCTGTTAGAGGTTCCAAGGTAAGTAGTTTGTTGAATTACCAGTAGCTCTATACAGTCCTAATGACCCTTCACTCCTGTCACTTTATTTATGCCTTTGAGCTGTTTGAACCAGGGGCACCTGTCTGGAAACAAAGGGAAGTGGCTGCCTGAGTGTCTTCACAAATAAAGGTAATGTGTCTATTGCTTCAACTATATCCCCACACTTCCTCTTGGAGTATTTAGCACAAGGGTGTTCAGGAGGCTTTGGCTTTGTTAAACACCTGCTCAGAAAATCCACTGAGTACCGGAGGCCATGGGAGTACAGCAGCCCATTAATGCTCGCTTTTGAAAATGCTGGTTTGACACTAATAGGGCGGCTGTGATCCTCTGTGAAAAAGTGCTCTAAATGCAAATTTTAATCAACGCCATTTCCTCATAAATCAGTCCCTCTAGCTTTCTAATTATCAGTTCCAGGCTCTGAATTGTCATTCTACTTCTCATATTGAGGTCCAGACTAAAAGTGATATCTTCCTGTGCTGCACAGGAAAGGGCTATCGCTTTGCTGCTCCATCAGGCACCTGAGCGTAGGACATGACGCTGATGACCGCCACTGCAGCTTTCTCACTGTAAAGCTATATATATTTTTTTATTCTTCTTTAAAAAAAAAACCCAAACCTAAGAAATGCCAAAATGCAAGTTGAGCCAACATCAGGATTATTTTATTATGAACTGCATAAATGTGACTATAACTGCTGTTTCCTTTGCCTCCTGTGCTAACGTTTTTGCCTCCTTCTGCTTTTTCTGAACAACTGAAAACCTCTAGATCAATAAAAAGAAAGTGAATTTTCACTGGAATGGTTTACAGACATCTAGGCTTTCAAAACCACTGTGAAATAATTTTTCTCCCCCATAAAATAGATGTAAAATTTGTTGACAAGCAAGTGTATGTTCAACTTTGTTATGTGTATACAGAATTTTAAAAGGAAGTATGATTCCTATATCATAATTGTTTGGAAAATAATCACATGAAACCTGTTTCCATTATCAATAAGCAGAGCTTATTTATTGATTTGGTAATGTAAAAGTAATCATATGCTTTTGTTATGTTGTTTATTTTCCTTATGATGGGATGTAACATTGCTATACCTAACTGCTATATATATAAAATGTATTGTAGCTTGTGTTTATTATTAATAAAATAATAAAGGAAAATGAGAATATGATCAATCCTTTTACTGCAACAAACAGTAAACATTTTGCACATTAGAAAATTTATTTTTGATTCCTTAAATGGAGATTCTTAAAGTGATTTTTGCAAAGCAAAGAGAAAAATCTTTCCTTTTGCATTTAAACCTGAAATTAGAAATGCAGATTACATTTTTAAACGATTGTGCAGCGGCTCAGCTCTCAGGATACTGTAGTTTATTAATTACTTTTGAAGGCATGGTCTGCCAGGGAAGCCATGATTGAAAAAAATGCATGGTGGCCACTGATAAAAATAAGGATGTTAATGAATATGCAGAATAGAAAAACTTGAAATCTATTCAAGGGTAAAAATTTCAAGGCATAATCTAGATTAAAGTAAAACACAGTGTTTTATTTACCAATTTACAACAACAGAAAGACATTAGGGTTTTGTTTGCCTTCTGTTTTGCTTTGCTGGTGATTAGCTGCTGCAAATGTTTAAACCTGAATATCTGTGTCGTGCTCTGTGAGAGATGCAATGAAGTGCTGTGTATTTTCAGTCATGATCCGGGAAGTATCCCATTAACTCTGGCTCTGGGGGGTAAACTGCCTTTGTTAAGAGCAACTTGGTTCTGGCCTCTAAAATGTCTGCTTTACCAAACAGAGACATCCAAAGACAAGTTTGTCAGTCTGACTCATATTTCAAGCAGCTAAAAGCTGATTGTGCTATTCCAAAAGACTTCTGCTAATTAGAAATCTGATTTTAAATCTTTTATATTGCTCATATACTTACATGGTTTATAGATGATCGAAAGTCCAGACCACAGTCCTGCCAGTGGAGCTACAGAAATGTTTGAAATTAATCAGGCTTCTTGTCAGTAATGGCCACCTATACAGATCCAATTACAGGATTTGTGCTCCAGTGCAAAAAAAAATTATAATTCTGCAGATATTTTACTCAAACAAGCAACTTCATATATGTGAGTAGTCACCTTGAATTATAAATACAAGAGAACTAATTATGCTTATGAGGCTTAGCAGGACTGGAAGAATAATTATGAAAAGACTCTTCTTTCCATTCTATCAAAAACATTTTAATTCCTTACACTGAGTTGAAAATTAAAAAGAATGAAGGAAGAAATCATACGTAACTGCCTGGCGAATCTCTGCACACCTTACAAATTCTGACTAATCCCAAAACATTTCTGTACTACTAAATATCACAATGCATGGATAATCTGCCACATGCTGCCAGAGGTTCTGACACACACTCAAAAACTGGAATGTTGGAGGGCCCCCAAAGTCTGCTGGTTCCATTCAAGTGGAAACCATTTGAAGAATGGCACAGCAGCCGCTTGGAAACCCCTGGCTAGCCAAATTTGTTGGACATCAGAAAAATGTTTGAAGAGAGCACCAGTGAAGTCAAGGACTGATCCAAGGCAAGGCACAAAGGACTGAGTACTCAGAGGGAAGGGCAGGTAGGATTTAACGGGAGGGAGTTACTTTTTAACTGGAGGCAGCATTTGATGAGTGCTTCCTTTGGTGAAAGTGCTGGCTGAATCAGCTTTGGGGGGAGGGAAAGAAGCTATTTTCGATCTTAGTTTTCTCCAGACTGGCTCACCGTGTAGCTGCACAAATTAAAGCGCACCATGAGAAGGCAGTGGCAAGAGGGGCAGGTGCAATGGAAGTTAGGGCTTACTGGACTCTGGACGGAGATGACCAGCCCTGGTGGAGAGCCAGCCTGCAGGCGGGAAGACGGAGACACGTGCCATCTTTCCAGTGACAGAGGCACGGGGAGATGGGCAGCATGGGCGCAGTGAGAGAATTCTGAGATAAACCCAAAACGTGTTTAGAGCAGGGAGGAAACCAAAACAAAGAAATGCATAACAGTTTCTATCGTTACCTGAAGGCAAAGGTGAGAAGGCTCTTTGCTTCCCTTTTGGCTTGACACTGGAGTGATAGACTAAGCACTAAACCGGCCGCCAAGTTTGGACTTCACTTGAGCTAGTGAGGATGGTGAGGAAGCTACAGAGGAAGAGTTGGCACTAGCACTGGTGACAACAACCCACAGGCATAAGGACATGTTTCTGCAAAGGGGTAATAAATGGCCTCGATGGTACAGAAGCCAATGAAAACAGATGGGGCCTGTTTAGCCTAAGGAAGGTTTAGAAGCACGCTGCTCCTGACTGCACACGCTTAGTATGCTCATGAATTTTAAGCAGGAAGGTTCATTAGGACGATTTGCTGCAATGTCAAGATACAGAAAACTCAGATGTTTCTTGCCAGTCCTGAGAATTCTAACTTTCTGTAGGTTCTTTTTCCCCATTTTATTCCAGATTCTTTATCACAGAGGCATTCATAAATACAAGACAGCAAATTATAGGTAAAATATTTGTTTGTAGGATAAAAAGGTGAACAGTAGTCTGGTTCCAGTTGCTGGTTATAACTAGAGGACACAGATGTTTTACTTATGCATAAAGTATGAAAGATACCCACAGCCAGTTATGAAAAAGGATTTAGGACAAGAATGAATGAAAACCCATTACTTCATAAAATCACGTGAAACTAGCAGAGTCCTTGTGAAATGTTTAAGCAAAACAATCTCACAGCGCTGCATGTATTGCATTGTTTCAAACGTGTCAATATTCCAAATATACTTCTGATTCAGTTAAACCAAATGTTTCAAAAATCCTGAAATGTGAGCCTGTGTAGAAAGAAGCAATAAAAGTCAGTAATACTATCAAACTCTTAGCAAGCAATACATCCACTACAGAACCACAGAACTTGAAAAGCCCTAGCTCCAGATGGCCATTTTATTAGATACAAATTCTGCTTCCTCCTCCAGCTCAAAATACAATTTTGCAAAACCTGAAAAGGAATAGAACTGGCACAGTTTTGCTGAAAGATTCAAGTGTATGATGTTGCAAATAGCTGTTCCTTTTCTGTAGAGTCTGAGAACAAATATAGCAGCTTGAATAGCTCACCGTAAAAGGATCTACAAACCACCCAGATTGACTGGCTGTATTTGATGGGTAGGTATAGGCAGGCTGTTGTGTTAGTTGTAAGTTAGCTGCTGCATGCTCTGTGCCAGACTGCAGGAAAGAGTCCACCCAACTCCTGCCCCTCTGAAGCTAAACCAGTTAAATATTAAGAAATAACTAAACTTTAGCTCTTAACGCTGAAAAACAAATTAGATTTAAATACCTTTATTATCATTACAAGAAAGATACTACTGAAGCAACAAGGTACTAATCAATATTTGTTACATACAAGAAATCAGCTTTTAGACAAGCAAAAGTACTAATTTTAAATTTCCTACCTAATGCAAGTACAGTTTCTGTTTTCTCACCCTAAAAGTGAAGTCACATACATGTACTTGAGCTGCCTCTGACTGTGCTCCCTGAGATTCTTTTCCTTTTATCTGTGTGGATCTGATAAGTTTCCTTGTAGTTCGTAGTCTGAAAGTTTAATTCATAGTACATTGGATTTTCAACCTGCTCACTGGCTCATGGGAAGAATATGAGGAGTTTCAATGATCTCTTATTTAGAAAGGATCTTTTGCTGAAGTAAAATTTGCTATGAGTGTGTAAGGGAAAGTTTTTTATCTTTTTTTTCATATAAAAATTTAAATTTTCTTGTTTTGTAAATTTTATTACATACAGTAACTCAGTGCATGATAACCCTCTTCAACAATATTTGTTTTTATGAAAGCTGTTATTACCTTATTAAGTAAAAATTGGTGCATGATTTAATTAATCTCTGCCCTATTTTTCACATCTCTCAGTATGAGCTGTTCTGAAATTATGTTCATGTACTAGAAGACAAAGTGCCAAGTACCTAATTTAGTACTGAACACTTACATCCAAATTTCAGTTGTTGTATAACACCAAATACTGTAAAGCTCAAGAAATCCTTTCCTCAGCCTAGAAAATTATCAGCATTTTGGATTAGACCACATTATTCATATTCCATTTAGATAGTACCTTATTCTCAAGGTGGCCTGAATGACTTTAACAACCTACTTGTAATGTGTGTAACCTCCGTGAATAAGATCAGCATTGCAGCCTGATTGCCCATGACTTTGGAGTACGTGTGCAGAAAAGTTATATAGGAAGAAGTTTACAAAATACTTGTGAACTATGCAAAACAATGATAAAACAAGGATCAATGGGTGGGATTTTAGAAACATGTCCCATGTTTAGGCTCCTGGAGCTTCTGGATGTGTTTGAAAATCCTGGCCATTCTGTCTAAGATTTCAGAAATATTTTAAAGTTAAGGATAAAATCAAATAATTATATTTGGGACTACTCATTCAAAATGCATTAAAGTTTGCACACAACAGTTTTGATAAAGCAATGAGATGTTACCTCCATGCTTTCCAAAGTACTTTACTTTTTAATTATAATTACAAGTGTAATTCCTTTCTTTGGTAAAATAGTTGGGTTTTCAGCCATGAAATTGTGTCTTACTTGAAGAGGATTTCTGACATGCAGGGTGAACACTGACTATTGAGTAATTGCACACCAAGTAACACTGAATCTCTATAAAATAAGCACTCTTCTACACCAAAGGTTACAATTTAAAACTCCCAAATGCTTAATAAACATAATAAAGTCAGGAAGTTTTAGGAACTGCCATAGACCAGCAGGACAGTGATGAATGTTAACCAGCTCAGCCACTTACTCCTAAAAATGGTTTTTCTCTGAGAGTGAAGCTCTGGCTTATTGCCTCTAAAAATAGCTCATATTTCTTATCCTTTTTCAATTCACTGTTGCGAACAATGATTGTGATTAGTGTTAGTATATACCGTGGAAGCCAGCTGCTGTTAGTAATGTTAAAAATCCAGGCCATATGAAGAGGAACCTATACAGAGAATGTATTTAAAATCCATGACTGACCTGTTCTTGTTAACATAGGAAGATTTGCTATTTGGATACTACAGAAAAAGAGTTATTGGGAAATTCCTTTCAATTTATTCTTGCTCCAAATGATTCCCACTCTGACCCCTAGAAGAAAGCTACAGAAGTTTTTTCTCAAGAACATGCTCCTTAATCCCTCCTGGTTAGAACTGCGCTAGAATCTAGACTTGCCCACTATGGGGAATGCACACAAAAGCTGTAAACCCATCTTTGTCTTCACCTTTTCTAAGACCGCACAAAGTACCAGCTACAGTACAGGACACCTGTTTCTTGGTCTCTGAGGTATGTTACCATCTAATCTTTACACTGTTAACATTTTGCTATAGCTGCTAATAGTTCATTTTGAAGCTGGAAATTGAATGTAAATCTAATGTAAGCAAAAATTGTGGTGATTCCAAATGTAGCTTTTTCTACAGCATAATATTAATAAACGCCATAGCCAAAGAGTGAGCAAGTTGCAGGGAGACAGTAAGTAATCAAGCCTCATTAGAATAATACATGTTCTTTTTTTTTTTGGTGCAAGAAGAAGGCATCATGGAGCTACAAATACAGCTCGAGCAGAACAGTAGGTGCCTTGTATAGGAGTCATTCAAAATGTCACTGACTATCAGCACTCTCTATGTTACCTCTATAGTCAGCATTTCAGAGTCATGTTTTTCCAGAGCTGTTATGCCTCATGTGATAACTAAGTATGGTAAGTATCGTTGTTCCTTTTCTTCAGGAAGCACCACGGCAGAAACCCCTGATCAGATTGAGCCATCTCATGACAGAGTATGCTGTAGAAATCCCACCAAACCTGCTCAGTGGTATGGCACAAGCACCTAACATAACAGGTAAGTTTGTTCACATTTCCTTCCTCACAAATGTGACCTGAGCCATGTCCACCTCCATTCTGCTGTCATGTACCTTCTGACTGAAGCTGCAGAGATGGAATGAAGATCCATACCCCTGCTGTTATTGCACAGGGAGACTCAGGCCAGACCTGGTGGACTGATTTCCTGTGTAGAAAGGAAGGTTTTGCCTCCATAGAATGGAGACTTGGGGTCTACTGCCAGCTAGAAACCATTTCTCCTTCGCAAAAGGAAATAAATTTTGAGGAAACCATGTTTGTGTTTAAGAAACCTGGGCAGCAAGATACTGACCACAGGTAGCTTTGCTTCCTGTGGAACATTTCTCAGGTAGCTACTCAGGCAATGCAGCCTTTAGGCTTCTATTTTATTGTATTTTTTACAAGAAAGCCCTTATTTCCTCAGTGGGAAGGAAAGGACAAATTATGAAGATAGTATTTTGAAGAAAATAAAAAGCAATTAAACAAAGTAATAAAACGCACTGCAGAGTTTGCTGCAGGATGTACAATCCAACAGCCTCTAGCACTTAGAAGAATATGATGAGATCAGAGTATGCTTTATTGTTTCTATCTGAGCACTAAGAAGCATAAGAAAAAAAGACATTTCCCTCCTCTCCTGAATTGTTTCGTAATCTTGGAAAGATTCATACTGCTGGCTCTCATTACAGACATGCCACTCATGCAAAGACCTTTATAAAACAAAGGCTTTCTGTGTTTTGGGTATTTTTTTTATAATTAAGCTGATGAACTTCAAAATTACTGCCAACATAAGACAGATATTTAAAAGACTGTTTTATGCACCCTGTGATAAGTATGAATATAATAAAACATAGATCCTTCAAAACCTACTGGGCACTGCCTCCGCAGAGCGCCAGGCTTTCAGCTTGTGCTAATCAGCAAAGGCAGTCTCACAGGTTTGGGCTATTTGGGACTCAAGTTTCAGATTCTATTAGGAGCATAATTTAAGGCTTTGTTGCTAATTGTTTTAGAAGAAATAGTCTCTCCTCAATTCAGGATTAAAAACTAGTATTGGTGTTTAAATTCAAGTTTTTATGCTAATAGCAGGTGAATGTGGCTACCTTCAGAAGCCAGTGAAGCGTAGTTAACATACTGAGTGCAGTAGCAGATCTTGTTTGTTTCTGTGATGTTTTGAATGTGCACTGAATGCTTATGTTTTTCGTCACTTTCACTTTCCAAACCTCCTAATACTGTTTATCAACATAGAAGGGACTTTTCCCACTGTTTTGCCAACATGATTCTGGCTGTATGACAAATATATGCGGCTTTAAATTAGTAGATGGCTTTGCTGCTTACCCGTGAATACAATATCATTTTGTTATGATCATAAAGCTCCACATAGAAAACACTTTCCAGTTTTTATTTACAATTCATCACTGCCAGCCTACACTAGTCCCACTGCATATATTTATTTGCTTATTTACTGTATATACAGTTTATGAATTGCAATGGTCTGCATGTTACATCTCTAGCCACTTATGCTGGATAGTGCCAGCTTACACTAATTTAAATACATTCATTTTTGTGCTACAGGTAAAAACAATTGTCTGTTGCATGGAGATGTGGAAACAAGTAACAAGTAAGGCAGCAGAGTAAATCATTGCAGGTGTGGGGTTTCCAGCCTGCCTGGTCCAAGGCTGTGCCTGGCAGTGACTCCCTGTGCCCAGTGGTAAGTGGAGCAAGAGCAAAGGTGCATAATGGGTCCAGCTCGTGCCACACAGGATGGCCACTGTCACACCTGGTAGCACCTGTGACCAATGTCAAAGTGATGAGTTGGTGTCCACGAGAAGCCTGTGGGGGCTTGGTTTGTTTTTCTTTGAAGGCTGATTTTTCTGGAAGTGCAGCAGCTGAAGCTGGAAGCAGTAACTCCATTGTGAGAGCACTACTCTGCCTGTAACAAAGGCTCTGTTGTGTTGGCACACAGCACAGTGCACAAAGCTCAGGATGTTTTCAGCCTATTTACTTTTATTTGTATGTGAGTAAATCTGGCATGGCTGATGGAGAATAACAGCATACATTGTCTCGTTTTAATCAAGTGGATCCTTGATACAAATATGTACTGCCATTTCTTTTTACTGGCAGTTTGCATGGCAGAGGCAATTAACTATAATGCTGAACTGCCTGTATGACCTTAAACAAAATTATTATTTTCAGATTCTGTCCTAGCAAATCACTCAGCAGAGTATACATGGAAAGTCAGAAAACCTGTTACATCTTCATACTCAAGCTAGCACAGCTCCAGCCAGAGTACAAATGAAAGCGATTTTTGTCTCTAGAAGCCACTGCAAGAGCTCTGCCCCTCCTCTCTGCAGAAAGTCTCTTTCAGTCATTGAGAAGAGATTCCAGTTGTGACCAGGAAAACAAAGAAGGAGAAGTTGGGTCTTATGTCCTTTTGGCTTAAATTCCTTTTCTCTCCGCTCTGCTCTGCTACTCTCCTCTTTTAATAATGTACAAAATAATTTATATGGTTCTCTACAGAAACTGCTTTTGGTGGGAAGCTGATGAATCATAGAATCATAGAAAGGTTTGGGTTGGAAGGGACCTTAAAGATCATCAAGTTCCAACCCCCCTGCCATGGGCAGGGACACCCTCCACTAGCCCAGGTTGCTCAAAGCCTCATCCAGCCTGGCCTTGAACACCTCCAGGGATGGGGCATCCACAGCTTTCCTGGGCAACCTGTTCCAGTGTCTCACCACCCTCATAGTGAAAAATTTCTTCCTAATGTCTATGAAGATCACTTATCTCTGTTTATCTCCACAGGTTGTTCGGGAAGTTTATTTTTTTTGCTCTTCCTCTTCTTTTGCTGCTGCTAAGTATTCTTCCAGGCAACAAAGACCCAACAGAGAAGGTATGTTCTTGAGGCTGACAGGCTATTGCTGATAGGCCTACTCCGTAAATTTGAATGACAATTCTTTACCTTTAGCTCTTGCGTGTCCAATGGGTTCTGCTGCTGAGAGAAGGCCAGCTTCCTGAGCCAGCAAGGGCCAGGGATGAGGTCAGTGGCACAGGCGTGCTGTGATGGTGATGCTGAGGGCGATTGCTACAGCAGATGCTGACCGGCAGCCACCAGGAACGGGGTCACTCCGTGGCGGTTTTGCACACTGTGATTTGAGGAGTGACACCATGCAGTTGCAGCCGATTTGAGGCAGTTTTCGTATTTGGAATGAGATACAGTAAATGACGTTGTTGCTCTGCAAATAACAAGAGCAACATTACTGTTAATGAGTTTGCAGAAGCCCTTTTTTTTTTTTTTTTTAAGAGCGGCGATGTAGCCCTAAAATGATTTGTTCAGCAGGAGATTTAAGACTGACAGCAACTTGACCTAGGGTAGTTAGACTGAAGGCAAGACGAGTGTCCTGGCTGGCCTTCCTCACAGCATTTCTTTCCACGTTTTTGCCTATATTGTTTCAGTCTGGGCACGACAGAGGTTGGGGGTATTGGTCCAGGCGCCTGGACAAACGATAGGTTATTAACTGCAATCTGGGGGAAACTAAACACGTGTCAGTGTTGTGACCACTGAAGCAGTGAGGGCACAGGACTGCAGGGAGAACCCATCCTCCTGAGGCACCATGAGCGGCCACTTTTCACCTGCCATCGATTTCACCTGCGGTCAGGACGCACCCACGCACGTCTATCTCCAAAGAGCAAAGCGCGACTACTGTTATCGCCACAGGACTGCTCGTCCTAGATAATCTGTCGTCACTCAGACTCCAGCCAGCGTTGCCGACGGGAGGCCCGGCGGGAAGCGGCCGCCGGCGGGGCCGGGCGGTGCGTAGCGTGGCGGGGCCGCGGCCTGCGGGGCGCAGCGCTCGGCACCCCCTAGCGGGGCGGCGGCCGCGCATTGTCTCCCGGGGAGGTGGGGCTTCGCGCTGCCGTTTCTCGGCCCGGCCGGCTCGGCGGGAGGGGCGGGTAGGGGGGCCGAGGCCAAGGCAGCGGGGCGGAGGCGGATCCTGCAGCGTCCACTGCTCGCGGTCTCCTTGCCGACGGAGGAGAGGCCGGAACCGCTCCCGCCCCCAGGGACGGCCGCCGGACCAGCGAAGCGGCACGAAGTGGCGGAGGGAGGGCGGCAGCCGCAGCCTGGCGGGAGTGGGCGGGTCCAGCTCCGCCCCGCGTCTGCCCGCCCGCTCTGCCGCCAGCGTCCGCCCAGCCCGGGCACCGGGGGCGCCGCAGCCGGGTGAGTATCTGCGGCCGGAGGGGCTCTTCTCTCGCCCCAGCCCCGCGGAGGGGCGGCCCCGGGCGCAGCGCAGGCCCTGCGGCCTGGCAGCGCTTTGTTCCCTGCGCGGCGGCGGCGTCGGATCCGCTGAGCTCCCCGCTCCCTCGGGCGTCGGCGGGCTCCCGGCCCTCCCGGGGGGGGCGGCGGCGGCGGCCCGGCCTTCCTGCCCGGTGCCGCATCCCCGCGGCAGGCGGGCGGGCCAACGGGGTACCTGGAGCTCTTGAGAGCTCTCCCCGCACCCCCAGCCCCCCTTTCCCCTGCGCCTCTGCGGGTCCTGCCGGCTGTTCCCAGGCCGGGGGCACGGCGGGTCGGTACAGCCCGGGGTAATCCGCCTAACAGGTTTGGGTATTGTTCGTGCCGCGGTGGCGGGGGGCTCCCGAGCGGCCGCCGCCGCCGGGCCTGTCTTTGTGCGGGAGGGCGGCGGCCCCCTCCCGCTGGGCCCCGCCGCGGGTGTCGCGGCAGGCTCGGGAGGGAAAGGAGGGGTCTAGGGGCAAGGGAGAGCTCCCCGGAGGGAGGCGGGGCCGGGGGCCGCCTCGCTGGGCCGCAGGGCTTCTCTCGGGGGTTGTCCCGGTGTGTCGCGGGCTGGTCATCGCGGCAGCGGGGGACGAGTCACGCCGTGCGGCTGTCGGCGGCGCCGGGGTTCTGGAAGCGCTGCCTGGCCGGGGAGCTGATTCACTGCTGAAGCAGCGGTTGCTCAGAGCCGTGGTTGCCATTTCTTCGATTTTTGACAGGTCCATTGTCTAGTGAGTTTGCCTTTCCCGTATGTAGCTGTAATATCCTTTGCTGCCCCTTAACAGAGGTTTTGAGCTAGGCAGTTGTAGGAAGGAGATGGTCTAAAGTATCCTTTTTCTTAAACAATTTGTGTGAGTATATGTAAGGAAGAGTGGAGAGGATTAGTAGAGAGCGGTTCTTTCTTTTTTGAGTTTTTGTCATTTTTTTAATGAGCAAAATTGGTAAGGCTTACACAGATGGGTATTAGTAGATGCTTTTGTCAGTTGTTCTTTCGTCTTTCTTTATCCTAAAGGATATGCTGCTCCTCTGCATTTTCAGTCTTGCAGTGTCTGCATTGTCCTAATGATTGGATGTTGACTTTGTTTACTCATTAAAATTCCCTGTGATGAGGAAGTACTGTGGTTCCCCCCTCCCCTTCCCCATTCTGTCACGTTCTCTGTGTAGTAAATATTGAATACTGTTGTTACCTTATAGGAACAGTGATGGTGATGAACTTCTGCTCTAATAAGGGTTCTCGTTTTTCTTAGTGTGTATTTTTACAGTCCTAGTCCCATTGTGTATACCAAGCAGAAACTTAAGGAGGAAAAAAGAGAGAAGGTGAATCACAGAGTAGAACTAAAGCTTGGTTAGAGAAGCTTACTATTTTAGTGACAGATTTTAGGATTTTGCACAATTCTTTACATCATAGATTGCTGCTGGAAGAACCCTTTGAAATCACCTCGGTCAACTGTTTTTCCTAAAGTAGTATGCTAATAGATGATAATTTATTTGCAGTTTAGATAATCTGTAGCATCAGTTTTCCTAGAAACAAAGGAGAAGAAAATATATGTATTTTTAAATTTCTTACAAGAAACAGTACCATGATGTCTCCTGGAGTTGTAGGCTGTAATTCTAAATTGTCTGTGGAATCACATTTCTTAGTAAAGCTTATGTAAACAGGGGAAATGTACATAGTTTCGTTATTTTCCAACAGCAGAATAAAGGAGTCAGGCAAAGTTCAGCTCAGTTTCATTTGGCTGCTGCTTGGGACTGGTAGGAGAGAGGGGAACTGGAGGTACTTCTGGAAGAGACTAGGTGCATTGATGGTGAACTTTAATACAATGCTTCACAACTGTCAAGAGTCCTTAGGAGTAGCATATGAAGACAAATACTTTTATTCTGCAGGAACTACAAGTGGTTGGGGAAATACAGAATGCTTTCAACAGATAGCTTCTGATAAAGTAGAGAAAGCCTACCTTAGGGTCTTGTAGGGATAAGAAATGATGTTGCAGGATGTCTGCGGCCTCTCTGCTCAAGCTATCTTAAGTACTTGCAGTCAATATTCTTGTTCCTGATCTATGGATGTGTACTCTTGCCTTCTCTCCATCTTTCTGAGTCAGCTAGTATATTTGCCTAACTAGAAAACTTCTGGTAATATAAGGGTTTTTTAAATTTAAAATTTGTTGTGAGAGAGCTTACTGTAGTAATTGCTGTATCCGAGTAACTGTAAAATCTATGAAATGTGTTTAGCATCTTGGCTTTGCCTGTAGCACAGTATCCACTATTATGTTTTTGGGTTTTGTTGATGGGTGGAATTTGATCAGTTATAGGGTTTCATGAAAGTCTTGGAGCATTCTCTGAGGTTTTATGTTTAATGCTTATTTCTTAGTTCTACATCTTCTAAGACAAATAGGGAGTATTTAAATTTTAAAATTCAAATTATAATTTGCCTTTTAAAATTTGATAGCAGTGATTAGCTTAGTTTGTAAGAATGCCTTCTTCCTCTTTTCACAAAAACCCCTAACACTGTTCTATTTTCAATTTTGCCTAAAACACTGTGTAGATTACCTCTGACTGAAAGTGTACTACAAGGATTCTGGTTCTTGTTACTTTCCCATTGCTTCCGGTGCTGCCTTGGGAGCGTTGCCTGCTAATTATAAATGATGTTGATGTCTACCATATGTTTTGGTAGAAAATACAGGATTCCTGCTGTCCCACTCAACTTGAATGCCTAGCTTACAAGTATTTGTGAATATATAATAGAAATGTTTTAAATTGAGTATTAACATCTAAAATTATGGTCAAATACATTTTTCATTTAAATTTGCAGAATCCAGAATCTGGAGCTCAAACTTGTATCCCTAACAGACAGTGTTGCATTCCAGTACCAATGGTAAGTAAGGTCAGTCTCTTCCAAAAATAAGATCTTTAAAGTTTTCATGCAATATATTTGGTTCTTATGAAGCTTTGACACTGATGAATATACTACAGAGAACAATATCTTTGCAGTTGGTTTTGCACTAACTTAGGCTGTAGCTACTGCCACCTTTGATTTATCTACTTTACTTTGTTTTTAGCTTATGACTTTGCTTTGCAAAATCTTTAAAAGGTGCTATAACATAACCAAAGCTGCTGATAGTAAAGTTATGGTACGTAGTTTGGCTTAGATGCTACTATGAAATAGCATGTTAGTGTCTCATGTAGTTCTAGTTAGTGTCTCACACAGAATAGTGTTCGCAAATGTGCTAGAGGAGGTTTGTGCATGAGACTGGAGGTACGTGAATTCTAATTTAAAGAGGGAGCTGTAGTTGTGGGTGAGAGTAAGGAAAGAAGTTTTAATAGCATTGAGGTAGATTGTTGCTGCTCTGTTGAGAGTGATAAGCTTGTGCACAGAAGAGGAATCAAAGACTTGAGCACCTTGAGTGAGCAAACAGAAAAATGCGCTGGCAGAGCTTCTTACTCTTTAGACTGAGTGAGAGATTTTAAAATGAGGATATCCTTATATCAGACTCTAAACTTGACAAGGAAGCAAGTGAAAATCAATATGTAGTGCTGTTTTCCTGTTTCTAGGTGAGAAGATGAGCTGCTGCATTTTGGACAAGCTGAAGTTTGGAACGCTGGGACATAAAGCACCTATTAAGAAGGAGATTACAATAGTTAAGAGGAGATGAAGGTATGACTCAGGGCTTCACAAAATCAGTGACTCAAGGGAGATAGATGTAGGCACACGAGAAGTCAGAGCCAAGCTATGCTCCTATGGATTTGGCAGAGTTGAATTTGAGATGCGTTCTTAGAAGGATAAACATTGACCAGCCCAAGTAGGGCCAAAGAAACCAAAAAGGTGTTAGCAGAATAAGATAAATGGATTTGATGTTCACTGGATGTTTCTTGAGGGAAAGCATCAGGATGGACACACAAAACATAGGTGAAAGGTGCCATGGCTAGTCTACTTCTAAGTGTCAGTAGAAGTGATGGCTTCTTTCAGATCAGTATATCCTTACTGTGGATTGTCTGTTTTCTCTCTGTTAGCATAGTGTTGGCTAATTCTTTCATATTACATGCTAATCTAACCCTAGAAAATAGTGTCAGTGCAAAATGTATGAGTGCTTGCTGCTACGTCTATGCAGGCTGCGCCAGGTAGCAGTTTAGAGAGCTTGATTTTATATTCTCTGAAGCATGTGACCATTTATTTATTTATCTATGATAACAGAATGCTACATGTTCTATTCTGAGAAGGTGGGAGAGAGAGGTGCACCTGTGCTTACCATGGGTGGTTGCTGTGGCCAATTTAATTTGTGTTTTGCAGCTGAAATGTTCAGAATTCTTAACATGAATACAAAAACTGAAGACATCTGTGTGAGTTAAGGAAAGATTTATTTCTCTTGCACACAGTAATTCAAAGGCAGCAGAGATAATTATTTTAATTTTGTATAACAATATATTAATATAATTCTGAAACTTAAAAATGTGAGTGAACAAGCTGTGTATGAGATCTGGCATATTTCAATCTCTTCTGCTTTCATTTTTGGTTAAGATTAGCAAAGTTCTCAAACTGCTTATGTATTCCTTATGAAGATATTTTTATTGTTATCCTCATTATGTCTGTTTTGTATGATATGTAGTGAGGGAGGTGGAAGCAAGCCACTACCATAGTTTTTTTAAAAAAATAGAGGGGAAATTCTTCAGGATGTTTCAAGGCCTGTGAAAAATCTTACTCTTGAGATGGGAACTTTTTTGGTCGGTTATCAAACCCAAAGTTTCAGAGATTTGTAAACAGTCGTCTTACTAGCCTTTCATTAATTTTCTTCTTATTTTGGGTCAGTTTTCTCCACCTAAAAAGGATGACCAATTTTGTCTCTGCTGTGCTTATGTCTACACACCCCACCCTACTTCTCCTCTCAAACAGTCCTTTGCCCTTTCACACCCCTCTGTGGCTTTTGGTTTGGAAGAGCATTTCTTTTTGCTTCCATTCAGTTGTAGTGTGACTATACTGGGCTGAGAAGGGATTCCGAGGCCCTAAGCCACATGCACTTGTAACCAGTGCCAAGTATGTGTATTGTTATGAGGTTGTAGATTGTTTTCTTATATAAATGTTATAAAAGGAACAAGAAGTTCTAATCTTGCACCCCAGAGAAAAGTTATTTTTCCTTTGCTCCAGGCTGCCAGCAGTTGCACTCATCAGTGCAGCTGTTTGTCTTTTGACGCAGCTCCTTATAGCCTGTAATTGTCCAGTTTCTTTCTTAGTTTTGTGAAGTACTGAAGGCATAAGAGCCCACTGTCCAAAACCAGTTTGTGATGAGAGATCACAGTTCCTTAAAGAACCCATGATTGTTTCCCCAAGCTCATTCTTGCAAGCTTTTATGACTTGTTTGGTTTTGTGTTTATTTATTTATTTATTTTAGTAGAGGGAGCTAGAAGAGGAGTATGCAGTTTTTTTCTACTATTCATTTATTATTTTTCTTCTCTCCCAGCCTGTGACTCAAAAACTACGTGTGAGAATTTGTGTGATTTGTGTGAAATTTTAAGAGCTGAAGCTGCGGGGTTTTTTTAATGGGTCTTATGGAAGTGTGACAAGGAAAATATCTGTGCTATGCTCAGAACATAGCATTTTAGTTGACCTGTTGCTATGTAGAAAGTGATGGAAGAAGCAACCTCCCAAACAGCATCATTTTGCCTGTTCTGTGGTCTATTGATGCTGTGGAGCAAGTTGGGTCTGTACCAGATGATTGCAACTTCTGCTGTTTTGTCTGCCTGTTGCAAGGGAGTGTATAAGGTAGATCAGAGTCTTTTGTTGCCTGTGGTAACATTCTACAAGAGCAAGCTATTGGATTCTACAGGAAGGTAAATGTGTGATGACTCTGTAAATGTGGCAGAACAGGAAGTGTGGAGATGTATCCAAAACCTGTGGCTTATTTTCTCTGTTATTCTAGATTAAAGCAGCCTGAAAACTGCTTTAGTTTAACATATACTCTATGTGTTTGGCTTGGCCTGAGGCTGAAAAGGGTAGAAAACTGTAGCAAGCTCTCGTTTTCAATGTCATGTTGCAGCATCACTATGAACTTCTGCATGTGTTCCTTTGGGTTGGAACAAGAGTGGTCTGTGGACATGGCCTTTGAATGCGAAGAAGTGCCATTCTTTGAGAGAGTGCTGATTGCTGCATGGTATCCGGTGCTTGCCCTTCTTATATGAAAAGACTGAGGTGTCAGTATTGTGTTTCACAGCTGTACACGCAGATGTTATTGTGCATCCTTAGTTATATTGTTTCTGTGCTCTGTACTCTTCCTTCTTTTCTTTCCTTCTGACACTTGCTCTAAGTCTGAGGAAAAGCTCTACCATTCTGTGAAATGAATAATTGAGAACAAAGGTAGAACTTAGGAGCACAGCGTCTTGTTATTCTCAGAGGGCATAGCCTCTCTTATTTGCTTGTCCTTTGTTTGCCAGTTCACTATTCATTATATTGCTCATCGGTTCTTTTTGCCACTCATCTTTTATTTCACTTTTCACAGAATGGTGAGGGGGGAAAAGTGTGGGAAATGAATATGGAAGATGGGTTAAATAGAGGAAGTAGTTAATAGACAGCTCTTTAAAATTCTGTTATTAGCTATAGTTAGAAGACAAAGTTTACAAGCTAAGACTTGAACATCTAGGTGAAGATGGGGCAGAAGAAAGAGTTTTTTAAAAGCTTAAATTTGGTATGGCTGTGATAGTGTGCTTTTGGACCATGGCCTAGCAAACTGTTAACCCTAAGTTTAACCAAAAACAGAGCATGTTTATAACCTGTCCATTTTATCTGCTGTCACGTTGCTGAGTTAGAGTACTAACTGTGTGCATGTAGTGGAACTGACGTTGTATGGTTGCATTTTGCTTTAAAGTTAAACAAGCTTTCATGTACTGATGAAATCTACTGAGTCTGTAGTTTTTATTTTCTTAATCCTCTAGTGTGAATTAACAGATTTTTAATTATGGAAGATGAAGAATATATTCTTTGCGCACAACGTGAAAATCAAGCACAATG
>VZTO01006793.1:7262-44406 GCA_013400615.1 Syrrhaptes paradoxus
CACCCCCCTTGCCACTGTGTCCCCCCCGATACTCTCCTGAGCCCCCCCCACACCTTCCCCAGTGCCCCTGGTTCCTCTTGGTGCCCCCCCATCCTTCCTGCTCCCCTGAAATCCTGGTCCAGGAGCTCTGGGGGTCTCTGGTGGTGTGGGGAGCCCTGTGCTGGCCTGGGCAGGTCTTTGTGGGGGGACAAGCCCACCCCCCCCAGGAGCAGGTGCCTTTGGATGACACGGGGGTGCCAGACTGGGTCAGTCTGGGGGGGTCATCCTTCCGTCTGGGAGCCACTTGGTGGCTTTTCCTGGTGGGATTCCTACAGGGAAGCCCCTCAGGGGTGTGAGCAGCCCCCCGGTGCTGCGGGTGCTTGGCTGGGTCGGACCCCCAGCGCGGAGCCAAGCTGCCACGAGCATCCGTGGGATGGGGGCTGCGGAGGTCTGGTGATGCGGTGACCCCCCAGCAGCTCTGTCGCGTATCGGGCAAAGCGAACAAAAAAGCAGGAGCTGCTGCTATCTCTTTACAGCATGCTGATTCCCTTCCAGCCATCCTCCTAATGGATAATCCCAAATATTTAATGATCCCAAGGTCTCTTCCCTGTCTGTCGTGCTGAGAACCAAACAGCCGCCTCGCTGCCCTGCGGAAACTGCAGGATAGCTGCCTTTAAAAAAATAAATAAAATAAAATGGGTAGTTCAGAAATCATACAGACTGTAGGAGGCATTCACAATAAAACAACAGGAATAGTCTGGATTTTATTTTAGACTCTTCGCTTCCCCCATTTTTTTTTTTTAATTTCAACCACTAATTACACAGTGCAGGCTGGAGGCTCAGCAGTGGTGGAGCCAGGAAGGAGGGGACGTGCGTGCTGGGTGCGGAGAAAACAATTTCGCTAACTGCTTATTTCAAAGAGAGATCAAACGAGGTCGCAGGTGACGGGTCTTCGCCGCCGTCGCGAGAGCTGTAACGCAGTGGCGGTGTCGGCAAAGGTCGGGCGCGCGCGAAAGAGAGGAGAGCCAAGGACCAAGAGTTGCTAGGGAAATGTAATCTTTTTATCGTGGTTTGCTGAATAAAACCTCTGCCAGCCACACCGTGGGCCGAGTAGCGTTCGGTGGCTGAGCAAGGGTGAGTCTGGTCTGGGAGAGGATGAACTTTGAGAGTGGGAGAGTCACCCGTGGTGGGAGTTGTGCATGAACCACAGCTTGGGGAAGCCACAGCCTTCCCCAGGGTTGCAGGTGGATCCCAGTGATGGGTTTTTTCCTGGGAGTTCACGGAGACTGAACCTTTTTTGTGGGTGTTCAGCACCATTGGCGTAAGGAAGCCGAGCAGAGCAGCGTCCTGGTGTGACGGTATTCCTGCCGCTGGGCTGACTAACGTCCACGCGGGGCGGGTGATCCGTCTGTCCTCCTTAGGCATCTGCTGATAGCGGCCAAGCCTTGGAAGGTGCTCAGAAGATAACCATCTCTGTGGGAGTGCATGGCAGGGTATTTATTTCCTGTGCTGCTCTCTTCACCGCTCCCACTCCTAGCACGATGAGCATCACTGCTGCTGAACGCTCCGGCACATTTTTCCCTGCAGCATGCGGGGAAATGACAAGAAATGGGCCAGGTGCAGATTTTAGCTTTGTGTGACCCACGTGTCCCTCTGAGCAGCGCATGGGTGTGCTCCAGGGTCAGCTTCAGCTGGATGTCCATTGTGGGTGATCCTCTGGTGTGTCGGGCTTGCGGACCAAGGAGCAAGACTTTGCTCGTCTCCAGTAACAGCCGGTCTCTGGGTGATGGCTTGGTGGTTTATGGTCGTGTGATGTTGGGCAGAAAACTTTGTGATACATTCTTATGGAAATCCCTGTAGCAAGAGGCATGGGACGCTGTGAACCAGTTGTGAAAGTGTTTGTTTTCAGCATTACCCTGTGCTCCCCTCTGCGCCCCCATCTAACCTCCTGTTGGGACTCTCTCCTTTTGAGAAGAAAGATGAATTGCGTTTGGTGTGTTTTGGGTTGCCCTGTCTTTCTCCTCTCTGAGCCCTTCAGCTGCACATGGCTCCTAAAACTAAACAGCTGCTTCACTTCAGCACATGCCCTTTCTCTTTGCATCCCAAATGCAGAAGCGTTAGAAGCTGAAAGTAGAGCTGATTATAACCAGACCTCACCGAGGTTCATTATCCCTCTGAGAGGAGGGTAGAAAGAAGCCCAACTGGATTTGCAATCGGTTGAGATGTGACTAACAGCACAAGCCAGCCAGAAACCTCCCCGTGCACTGACTGTGTTGGAAAACATCAATTTGTCAAAGCTAAAAACTGCCGTGGGAATCATATGGCTGGTTTTGTCAGGAATAGTTGAGTTAGTTGGGTTTTTTGGGGTTTGTTTTTTTTTTGATCCAAGATAAAATTTCTGGTCAAGACAAGAAACCCAAAGAGACCCCCACCTCAAAGCAGCCGGGGGCCGGTCAGTCCAGCTGCTGGCACAGCTGCTGAGGGCAGGGGAACAGCACTTTGAGCAGTGGCATCGTTGACTTCTTGGAGTCCATCAAACACGTCAGAGCTCTCTGATGGGGAGATGGGCTCAATGCATGGACTGAGCGGCTCCGGTTCCTTGGGGATGCTCAGGCTTCTTGCCCACCCGTGCTCCCATTCATCCAACGCGTGGGTGCAGCGAGCCGCACTTCCCAAACCTCCTGCTCCTCCCCAGCTGGGTTTGGGCAGCATCCAGCAGCTGGAAGCTCCTGCTTTGCCTGCAGGAGATCTGAGTCTCGGGAGCTCCTGTTTGGGAATCTGGGCTCGGGTGTATCAGGAAAACCAGAGTGGGCTGTGCCTCGGTGCTTTCCTCGCTGCCGGGACAGACGCCCTCCAGGAGGGCAGAGCCGCCGCGTTCGCAGCGGGGACGAAGGGATCTGGCCACCAGACACAGCATCAAGAGGTCCCTGTTCTTCTCCTGTGCTGCAGTCGAGTCGAGAGAGTTCCTAAACAGGAAACTGCCTCAAACCAGCGTGCCCCCCCGCCGCCCCTCCTGCACACGAGGCCCCTCGGCGCGGGCTGTGCCGTCTCCGCTCGGTGCTATCTGTTGTGCTCTGTTGTGTTTTTCTCTCCGTAGTAACGTGCCGGTGGCTCCCGGGGGAGTGAGGCCAGCGTGCAGCGAGCCCCAGCCTGGGATGCACGCGCTCCTCGGGACATCTTGTCCTCTCGGCTCACCCCACGCCCAGCTTTCGGTGGCCGCCTCTCAGCTCAGCAGCCAGAAGAGCCAAGCTGCCGCCTGCCTTTGGGCTTTCCTGTGTCTGAGAGGGGGGGAAATGGGGCTGGGGTCTGCTCTGTCCTGCTTTGCTCTTGGGGAATGGCTTTGCAGCAGTGCCCCAGGGAGGCTGGAGCTCAGGGGCTGCCTACAAAGGGTGGTGAGAGCAGAAACTGGCCCCCAGGCAGCAGCCCTGCTCCCACCCCAGGCACACAATGGTGTGTTTATTGGGGGATGGGGCCGGAACAGAGGGACAGGGAGAAGGGCTTGGGGTGGACGATGAGCCCTGCTGTGCTGCTGGTGCTGCAGCATCCCCTCACTGGGCAGGTGCCGTGTGTGACCTGGGAGAGTGGACCAGCAAAGGATGGGCTGGGACGGGATGTCTATGTCTTCCCAGTGTCCCTTCTCCAGCTCTGTGCTGGGTTCAGGCTCGCTGCTTGTTCCTCCAAGGCTCACAAGCCACCCATCCTGTCTGGCGTTGCGGCTGAGCCTGCCCGCTGCCTGCCCTGCTTGGGTCGAAGCTCTGTGCCCCTAGTCCTGGTGGAAACCCTCCATGGAGAGCAAGTTTAGACCTGGTCTGTCTCTTCCCCTTCCTCGTGCACCCAGTGATTCGAGGGAGGGCTGGGGCCCAGCTGTGCTGCCATTGCTGCTGTTTTCATCGCGCAGCCTCCTCTTGCTCCTCTTTCTTGCTGTGCTGATTTGCATTGACTCAGACTTCCTCGCTCACGGTGGCCTTGAAGCCGAGGCGCTGTGCAGGGGAGCGTCTGCGACTCCCAACATCGTGATCAGGCTGATGGGGTGCTGCTCGGTCCGGCCGGGACCTGAGCCTGTTTGCCAAGCTCAGCCCGTGCAGGCTGATAAAATCCCTGCCCCGAAGTCTAAGGGGGTGAGATGGCTTGCGGTGTCCCTCTTATGCCATGTTTTGGTGTGATTCTGGCTTGTGTGCCCTCTCTTTTTTTGGGGGAATGCAGCAAGCTGGGGCTGGGCTGCTTCTGCAAGGGGTCGGCGCTGCTTCCAGCCCCCCCAGCTTTGCCGTGTTCCCTTTGCTGGGGCAGCCCACCCATCCCCAGGGTACGGAGCAGCAAGGCTTCTTCCAGCATCATTGTTGCAGCAACGTGCCTCTGCTCCCCCGTCTCCTCCCTCTGGCCCCGGGGAGGCTTTTTGGTGGGAAAACAAGGGTTACACCCGGAGCTGCTCGTGGGGAGCCCAGGATCAGTCCTGGTTTGGGGGTGCAGCCTGCTTCTCCCTGCTTTTCCCGGAGGCTCTGGGCGGCAGTGAGGATGATGTGGAGAGGATGTGCAGGGCAGCTGTTTTTGAAGGAAACACGCTTTCCGCCAGCCGGTCCTTCCCCTCCCTTTGTGAGCTGCTGGCCAGCTTTGGTGTCGCAGACAAAGAGGGATCTCCATCTCCAGGAGAGGCTGTTCGTGCAGGACCTGTGCCGGGAGCCAGCACCGCTGCAGAGGCAGGGCTGCCGTGAGCGCACAGCCCGACAGCAGACAGTGGAGAATCCAGGTGGGATGATTTCACGAGGCTGAAATCCTTTTGGATTGCAGCTTGTTTCTCCTTTGTTGATCAGGACTTTTTCCCCACCTCCACCCCCCATGGCAGTGCAGTCCCTTACATCCAGCCATGCCCAGTTTACGGGTCTGGCTTGGTACTTTCTTGCCCAGAGAGCCTGCAGGGTGTATTTGCGGTGACCTTAACTTTAAGCTGTCCCCATCCATCAGCTCCTCCTGCAGCCCCGGAGCTCAGTTTGTGGCTCTGCATCACTCACCATCCCAGAGACACAGGACCAGGAGATGCTCAATGTATCGCAGCCCCGGGGCTGTGCAGGAGTGAGGCTACAGCAGCGATCTCCTCCCAAGCCATTGGTGTCACCTGCAGGGCCCGCACCAAACCCTGCGGTGTCCCCAAGTGTCCCTGGTTCCATGCACTGGGTGGCTCAGGGTCTCATCACCGAGGCGAGCTCGTAGAGATGCATTTGTGTACTTGGCTGAACTGGGATGTTTTTCTGAACTGGGACCAGTTTCCCACAGTGTTGGTGGCACTGGCTTTCTCTGCAGAGCTGGTTGTAAAATCCTTTGGGCTCGGCGTGTGTTCGTCTGTACGTGGGTGGCACCCTGCAGCTCGCGTCCTGGCTGGGGTTTTGTGATGCTTGCAGAGGGAAAGTCCGTCCAAGGCAGATCCAGGATTCTTCCAAAGCTGCATCATCTTCTGCTTGGAAATGTATTTTTGTGGGACATACTTCTGCACGGATCATGCAGTCTGGGATCTGTAGGGAGATTAAAAGAGCTCGGGTTGTTGGTGAGCTGGAGGCAGAGAGGGACAGGACTGATGCCTCTGAGTGCTGGGGGGGTTGGCAAGGAGGGAAATTATTTCTGTCCCCCCGGGAATAATGTTGGCACTAGAAAGAGAAGGTAGAAACCAGCAGGAATAAACTCGGGCTGGAAATGCACAGGTTTCTATCCAACGTAGGAGGATTGAGTTTCTGCCTAAAAGGAGCAGGAACAAAAGCTTGAAGATGCTTCTCTTGAACCACCGAATTCGAGTGGTCTCATTTCTAGTGTCTCTCAAACACAGGGATCAGGGGAGCTGGGTGGGAGTTGTCAGCTGAAATGCAATAAAATAAAGCGTTTTGAGCTCGGCTGAAGCACATAGTAAACGCGGGTGAACATTGCAGCCCTTCACACTCCCATAAGCGTTGGAGGGAAAGGAAAGGTTTCCTTTATTTAATGGAGCTTGTCTCTTTGGAAGCTCGCTTTTATGAAACTCACCTTTAATTTCTAGAGGGTTTCTGTATTTAAGTGTTTGCTTTTGCATTGAAGACTGAAACTCGGGTTCTGCAGACGAAGCCAGAGGGGTGTTATTAGCTCTCCTCTGATTTACACGTGTGCTGAAACTTCTTTTTTCCTGGAACTGAACTGCTGTGAGAAAGGTCAGGGTGTCGCAACAGGAAGCCGGGGTGTGTGTGTGCATGTGAACGGGTGTGCACAAGCTCCCTGCCTGTGCTTTCCTGTGTGGTTGAGGGATTCTTCTCTCCCAGCATCTTCCCCAAACTGTGTCTGGCCAAATGCTGCAACACCAGACCAAGAACTCTCGTCCTGTTTTACGTGCCACAACAAAAGCCATGCTGTAGGGAGACAGGACTTGGCTGTTACCTGGGTCAGCCTTGTCCTGCTCTTCCCACTCCTCTTTTTGCTCACTCCCCCATCAACTCATCCCACCCCTCCCGCCAGCTGCTTTCCCACCCTAAATGTGTTGTGTTGGCACATTGGCCCTTGATTGGGGGCTGGGCAGAAAAGGTCCAGAGGGTTGGAAAAGCCAAGCAGATCTGCCTTTGCTCCCACCCGGGGGGGACCAACAGAGACGTCCAAATGTCACGAAAAGCAGAATATCTTGTTGAGGCTTTCCACTACGTGAGACACGCTTTAGAACCATAAAGCGAGCTAGCCCGTGCTCTAGAACCACCTCCCTGCCAAACCCCCAACTCCAGAGTTCATACCTGCACCAACTGCACCAGCACCCCCCCAGCTCCACAAACTGGGAAGGCCTTGGGATGTCTCAAACATCTTGGCTGTACAAAGGCAACAGGCAATATTCCTACTTCTTGCTGAGAAGCAGCGAAGAACGCACCAAGGGCTTTACTCCCCTCACTAACCAAGGACAAACTTTTGCTTAACAAGGTCGTCGTCCCCAGCAAAAAGGCACCAACAGAAAAAGTTCAGCCAAAGTGAATCCAACACAGGGGCTGCACCACCACCCACCCAACTGGTTGAAAGGTTTCATGCTGCCCTTCCTCCTCTTATTAAGGGGACACCCCTCTCCACTTCCCATGTTCACTGGAGAAAGGCAGAGACCTGAGAGCTGTTGTCTATGAAAGGTGAATAAACGAAGAGCAGGCTGCACCCAGCACCTGAGGACTCCCGAGAGGCTGACAGACCCATCTCAGGATCCAGAGGGTGGGGAAAAAATCCCTTCTGACTCTCTGGAAACTTTTCTCTCTCTTCTCTCCTTTTCCTTTCTCTTTTCTCTTCAAGCATCTCTTGATTTCTCTCTCTGGCACGTACGGGAACACCTGAGAAGGTTTATGCCAGCTCCTTTTGGGGCTCGTTCAGCAGGTTTCCTTACTGTGATCAGTGATTGCTCAGTTCTAATACTGATGAGTGATGGCAGGTTTTGTAAGCGGTTGTGGTTTTTAGTATTGTTGGTAGTTGTGCTGCTGTTACATTTTGGTGCTGTTGGTGGGTCGTCGTGTTGTTAGGAGTTGTCTTTACCAAGTCATTTGTTTTTTGTAACTGTTACATTTTGACATTTTACATCCCACATTTCCCTTTTTCCCTAGAGATTATATACATCAAAGTTATATGCTGGTATCCGATTGTTTGGTGTTGTTTCACCTTTATTTGCCCCAAGGGAATCTGCTGAACCTCCACGAACCCCACTTGCCCCCACCCCAGGGTGGTCTACGAGCTGGACACTGACCCCCAAGCCCCAGCCTGTGGAACAGACCCAGACCCTAGGGCCCAGCCCCAGGTCTAACGTCAGCAGCAAGCACGTTACTTTCCCTTTTCCGAGTACAGGGATGGGAACATCCCGAGCCTCACTCCTCTCTCGCATCCCACAGGTTGCCACGACAAGGCGGTGCTGCTCTATGAATATGTGGGGAAGCGCATCGTGGACTTGCAGCACACGGAAGTACCGGACGCCTATCGAGGGAGAGGAATAGCCAAGCACCTCGCGAAGGTACAGCCCCCGCCGCTCCTTCTCCCCTGGGCAGAAGCTGTCACCATCCCGGTGCCGGCCACAGACCCCTTGCGTTGGTGTCGCACGTGTGCCCCACGCGAACCATCCCCGCTCTGGTGGGAGATGGGGGCTGCTGGCGGGGCAGAGGGAAACCCATGGGGAGATATTCCTGTTTCTGGTGGTGAGAGGGGTTGAGGGAGTGCCAACACGTCCAGCCGCTCGCCCAGGCTCGGCCCTTGCCTCCCTCCTCACACCCACCTCGCAGGGGCTGATGCAGTGTCCCTCCGGGGACCGGACCCCTCACCTCAAAGCTTCAAGGTCCTCGTGAGCCCTTTTCCTGCCTTGGGCCCTGCTTTTGAGGCAGGAATTGCTGAGGAGGGCAGAGGAAGAGAGACCACAGTGGTGGTGGGGACTGTGGGGTGATGCTTTGGGGTTACAGCTGCTCCCTGGTGCTGAAGCCAGGGAAAATGGGTGACAAAGGTGGCCTTCACGGGATGTGGCTGGGTCACCTGCAGTGTCCACCCAGCGGGATGTGTTGAGGGTTACCCAGGGGGTCCCTGCACTCCTCTGGTTAAACTGGGGACCCTGTGGCACTTCGGAGGCTGTGGCAGGGTGGCCGTGCTCTCCACCCAGCCCTGACCCTCCACCTGCCTCACGCACAATGGCAACCTGCCGCTTCCCCCATCTGCATGGGAGTCCGGACCCCCGGGAGGTTTTGGAGGAGAGTGTAGGCTGGAGGTGCTGGTTGTAACCCACCCGTTTTCCCTGGTTGGTTGCAGGCAGCCCTGGACTTCGTGGTGGAGGAGGACCTGAAAGCTCACCTGACGTGCTGGTACATTCAGAAGTACGTCAAGGAGAACCCGCTGCCGCAGTACCTGGAACACTTGCAGCCTTAAGGCAGGACAGCTCTGACACCAACACGCCTGTCTCTGACTGTTCAACGCGGCCTTCGCTTCTCTGCGGTCTCAGGAAACCCCCTCCCACACTCACAATTCCCATTTATTTTTTTTAAGGGCGTCCATGTGGTGCATGAGTGTGGGCACGACCTCCTCCTCTCCGCCCACCTTTGAGCATGGCTGCGGCTCTTGGGCCAGGCTGGCCCCAGGCACGCGTGGTGTCCCCCCAGCGCTCTTCTTCCCAAGCCATGCTGTGGAAGAGGATGAGTTTTTCATCAAACTCCATCACAAGACCAGGGGATGACTCACTCTGCGCCTCATCCTCTCCCCTCTGCTTGGCGACAGCTGTGAACTTGCTGGGGGATGTTGGTTAGGGGTGGTCGGGAGGTACCGGCCCCCACTTTCCTCCTGGCAGCCGGGGGAGATGCTGGGGATTACGCCATGTGGGACAGAGGGAGGTGCTGGAGGAGCCCCAGCCCCGTGGAAGATTCATCCCCCGCAGCATCCGCTGGGCACCAAGCCTTGCCCAAGCCCACGTGGGGCATGGGCGAGAACATGTGGGCTGTGGGGGTGTTTCGGGGGGCTTTGCTGCACCGGCTGTGAAGACGCTGGGACGGTGACACCTTCTAAGCCTGGAGACAGGAGCCACATGAGGAGTGGGCTTTGGCTGCGGGGGCTGCGGCAGAGCACATGCAGCGTGAGCGTGCAGAGGAAGAAAGGCGGCTGAGTCCCAGGCGCTGCTCCCCAGAGATGCCAGCTCCTGCCCAGCCGTCTGTACACAGCCCAGCACGGCATCCCCGCGGGGTCATTCCTGCCTCTGCTCCCTGCTGTCGGTGCTGACTCTGCTGGTATGGACGCAGCCTGTGCAGGAGAACACCAGCCCCACCGCCAGCCCTGGCCTAAGCCGTGAAGGGACATCTCGTGCTTTTGCAGGCACCAGGGTGGTTTCCTGCAGCTGAAGACAAAGGCTCCCCCGATCTCCCTCGCCTCCAGCTCTGCACCCCTGTCTGCACCCCAGATTGTAAGGCCTGAGCCGTCGTCGCATCCCGAGAGCAGTGAAGGTGAGGCCTCCGGGACCTGGTCCTGCCCATCTCCAGGGCTCGATGCTGGAGCCGCCTGTCTCCGCGTGGATGCTGATCACTTCTCACTGCCTTTGGGAAGAAGCCCTGGCTCAGGACACAACCCGTCTGCTCACAGACCTCCTCACAGCTCCAAGCCCTCCATGGGGTCCTCGGCCAGCAGCAGGGAGGGATCCCTCGCCTCGCGCTGTTACCTCTGCGGATGATGACCCCGTAGCCCAGCGTTGCCGCAGTCGGATGTGGTGGTAGCACCGTGACGGCAGGGCGCTGCCTGGCTCCGGCTGGGTGCCTGTCCTGCCTTGCCGAGGCTTTGCAGGGCCTGAGTTAGACCCCAGAGCATCTCCCCCGAGCTCTGGGGATTTTGCAGTGTCCCAGGGCTGGGCTGCAGTGGGGGAGATGGTGCTGCAGCCAGACAGAACGAGATAAAGAGCCTTTCACCTGGAGGCTGGATCCAGCCCTAGCTTATCTCTCAGCAGGGACTAACGCTTACAATCTGTGCCACGGACTGAACGAAGCCCCGGCCAAGAGGCAGCTCAGCTCTCTCCCAGAGCCTGGCGCAAAGTCCGTGCCGGCAAAGGCAAAAGCTCCTGTAACCATCTCTCCTGGCTGGGTTGGTCAGAGATGGAGATCCTGTGCCTAATCTCCACCAGGAGCTGTTCTTCTGGCCACTGGCTCGAGGTGAAGTCCTGCTGCCTGCCTGGGCACGTGGGCTGCCCACCGCCAACATAACACAGCCCCTGCCCACAGGCTGGAGTAAAACCTCCCAAACTCCATCCCTGCCCTACCACACTGCAGGCTACCCATGTCCATCCCTGCCTGAGGAGGGACCTGTGCCCAGGGCAGACCCATCTCCAGCTTGTGCTGCTCAGGAGAGGCATCGGGCTCAGCCCTGCTGCTGCCTCGAGCTTCTGCCCTCTTGCTGCCTCTTTCAGCCTGGCTGCAGCCTTCAGGCTGGCTTAGAGGGACTGGGAAAGGGTTGAAGGTAATGAACTAAAGAAAAGGGGTTCAAGAAGAAATCTGGGCTGCTAAATGTTCACCCTTTAATATGCAAAACACTTCAATGTCTAGTTACAGGAGCAAGGCTGGCTCTGTTACAGCCAAATGATGACAGAACCATTGCTGCTCTTGATCCCAAGGTGAAGGTGAACCGTCTCCTCTCCTGCAAGCCAAGATAAGACCGTCATATCGTTGTCACAGCGGGTCTGGGTGCTTGGAAGAGATGTGTGCCTGGCTGCCTCGTGGAAGCAATAGCACTGCAAGCCTCTGCCCTGGTTTTTTGCTCATTTCCACTGTGCATCAGTTCCCAGAAGTACTCCGTTGTGTCCGCTGCATGAGAGCAGCTTGCTGGAGGGTGTGCTGTGGTCGCTGCACCGGCAGTGTCCCAGCATCCAAGCCTGGCCCTGGAGCCCTTCATGCTGCTCTGGCAGGAACCTCGTGCTTCCCAGCACTGGATCACAAGTGCCAATCGCTGCCTTAAATCAGGCACAGCACATGGTTTTGCTGCTGCTTCCCTTCGAGGTGCTACAATCCCTCCGGTGTCTGACCTGACGGAGACGTGTGCCGGTGCACGTGCCAGCCATTTCACTGCTGTGCCCATCCTCTGCCCCGGCCTTCCCTTCCCCGTGGTCTTTGATGTTGGCGAATAGCAATACCCACAGGTCACCAGCGATGCCGTGGTCCACAGGGCTCCTGTGACCTGGCACTGCCGGGCAGGAGATGGCTCGAGGTCCCTTGGCGTTGGGCAGCCCTCCCTCCTGCCTCTCCACCAGCCGCCCTTTCCCAGCTTGTCTCTGCAGGATGGAGCTTTGAGTCCTGCGCTGCCCCTTGGTGCTGACTAACCCTGGAGGAGTTGGGGATCCTGGACTTTCTCCAGCAACAGGAGAGTGGAAGTGGTTTGGTTGAATATTGAGGTCCCCAAACCCCTTTGAACTACAGACCTTGGTGGGTGAGGAATTGCAGATTGCTGTCAAACCTGCTTCCACATCGCCCAACTTGAAACACCCCGTCCCTCGTCCACTTTCCAGCGTTGTCTTCCTCTATCCAAGGTTTCCCTTCTGTTGAATTCAGTCGTTACGATGTGCCTTTCCTTCTCAGGACCTGTTACAAATGACCTTTCTGCTTTTGTTTATGTCTAACATTTATCTTTATCCCTCTCTCTGTCATACTATAAAACATGAACATATTGCATGGAGTACAATACAATAAAAAGTGTGGCTTAACTGACCTGCCGTGGTTCACTGTGCCGCGCTTGGTGGCAGCAGGAGGACGTGCCTGCAGAACCAGGGGACTTTGGGCATCCCCAGTTCTGTCACCACTGGGCTGGGTTGCTTTGGCAGAGAGTCTGTCTCACAGGTCCTGTCAAATAACTGCTCTCGAGTCCATGTCCAGGGTATGATTTTTGTTGCCTTGTTGCTGTGTATTTTTCTACATAAATGTAAACTTTTTCTCATCCTCAGAAAACACATCCTCTAGGAAATCTAACCCCAAATCTCGTAGGCAGTAACTACCCTGCATCTGTCCGTATCTTGGAGGTTAGAGAAACGGGGGAAGTTGTCAGATATGCACAACTGCTCTCTCACTAACTTTTCCCTCCAAAAAATTGAGAAAATAATACCTCTCCCTCACGGGGAAGAGGATCTTGTGTAAGAATCCCATCCAGGCTGTGAGGATGATGAAGGGTCCATAAGACCCTTGTGAGGTTCAGGACGAAGAAGCTCCCTGTGACCCGTAGGCATCCACTCTTCATCTTTTTCACCACCTAACCTGGGTGCTGCCTGGAGCACCCTTCTCCCATCACAGAGCACCTCGGGGCTGGATCCCAGCTGAGCCCAGCGTGCTCCCATTGCAGGTGAACAGGGAGGCATGGGCTGAAGCTATTGAATTGTATTTCAGGTCCTAGGACTGGCTGACCTTGTGATGACGGCGTAGAGCTTGAGGCAAGTGGGATCACAACTGGTCCCTCTCCTTTGCTGGCTGAGCCGCCCCTGCTCACGCTCATCAGTCCTGTCTCCAGATTTCAGGCCAGTCTTCAGGAGCAAGCACTCAACATTTGTGTTCATCAGCTTAAGATGTTTGAAAACATTAAGGTATGAAAACACTTAAATAGGCGGAGGTGGGCAGGCGACTCAGAGGCACACAAGGCGCTTCCTTCCTGGGACCAGCACTCCTCAGCCCTGGGAGCACAGCCCAAGCGCTTGGTGCTCAGGCTCCCAGCACAGTGTGTTTACATCGCTTCCTAAAGCTGGGTGCAAGGTATGGAGGCTGAGGCTGGAATTCCAATAACTGAAAATGCCAGGGCTGGGGGGGAAGGCAGGGAGAAGGGGCGCAGCTTATCTAGTTATGATTTGATCCAACGTGACAGATGACAAGCGGCCCTTGGCCTGCAATTCGAGCAGGCAGGAGCGTGGGTTTTGTTCCTCCAAAGAGCCAGCCAGGAGGTTTGGGTTATAGCATGAAGCCGGGCTGGTGCTGGTAACACGTTCTGTTTACATTCCACATTCCAGACAGTCCGATGCTCCAGTCTGCCCAGCAATGCTGCCGCTCAGCCGCGCGCTCTGCCAGGCTGGGCATGCTTCCCAAACACCTCTTGTTCGTGCAAACGCACCATTTACCTCCAGCAAAAGACCCGATCCCCAAATTACAGCTAAGAAAGCAGGGGGGCACGAGAGCCCTGAGGTCTGGAAGCGCAGCCTTGCAATGTCTGGGGAGGAGGAGGCCACCATGGGTTTATTCTCTTTAGTTACATTACATCACTTGGAAATAACGTTGTCAAAAAGAGGCTTTTTCTAGGAATGGGAGATGCAAAGAGTGCCACTCTCTTCTGAAACGCACCAGCAGGCTGGAGGCGGGCTGGTCCTGCTGAGGGGGAAAACAAATTCCTGAGAAAAAGTCCCCTCTCCTGGGAGGAGACAGGCGGGGAGCTGGAGAGGGCCCTGGAGAGGCACGAGGATGCCCAACATCCACCAGCCAAGCACTCTGGCACAGGTCCCCCTGGGTGACCCTGCTGTGCTGGGGGGCAGCCCCTGGGCCAGAGGCTGAGGATGGGGAGGGGCAGGTCCTGGGAAACCCCCACAAAGCGTTCAGCATCAGCTGGATCCACGGGAAACCTGCCACCCTGGCCAACCTGCCTTGTGCCTTCTAGGGAAGCGTTTGGCTATAAACTTTTTCTTCCTCAGAGAAGCAGCAGTGGCCGGGCCTCCCCCTTCCCTGCTCCTCTTCCAGAACTGACTGAAGGGGATAAATTTGCCCCAACAAAGGCCCGTCCCTGTGCTGAGGCGGTTCCTCCTCCGCCTGCGAACGGAAATCGCGTGTTTCTTTCCGAAACAAGAGAAACAAGGCACTGCTCAGGCTCTGGAGAACAACTGTGCCCCGGCAAGACCTCCCCCGCTGCTGCCTACCGCCCCCTCCCCGGCCCGCACCCCCCGCCGCAGGCCCCATCGCGCACCGCCCCCCTCCTGGCGGGGCCGCGGGGCAGGCCGGGACTCGCCGCGGCGCTCCTCCCACGGCCGGCCCGCTCCCGTCGGGTTTCGCCGGAGG
This sequence comes from Syrrhaptes paradoxus, assembly GCA_013400615.1. Lineage (NCBI taxonomy): Eukaryota > Metazoa > Chordata > Aves > Pterocliformes > Pteroclidae > Syrrhaptes > Syrrhaptes paradoxus. The sequence goes on from VZTO01006793.1 coordinate 21,728, forward strand.
AAGAGGCCGGGAGCAGGGGCCGAGCCGAGGGCTGCCCTGCCCGCCGCAGCCGAGCGCTGGTAACGGGGCCGCCATCCGCGCTCCAGCCCCGCTCCACCGCACCCGCCCAGGGGACTACGCCTCCCAGGAGCCCTCGCGGCAGGGTGGTGGCGCGGGGCACTGTGGGACTTGTAGTCCTCACGTGGGCTTGCTCCCGCCCGCTGAGTGGTTCCGGCGGCCCCCGCGCACTACATTTCCCGTCAGGCAGCGCGGCGGGCCTGGGGTTTGTTGGCGGAGACATTTGCGAGGCGAGTGTCTCCAAGATGGCGGCGTGGGGAAGGAGGCGCGCTGGCCCCGGCAGCACCAACAGTGGTGGTGGCCGGGAGAGGTGAGCTGTGGCTGGGGCGGAGGCTGCGGGGCTGCTGGGGCGCCTCGGGCGGGCAGGGAGCGAGAGGAGGTGGGCTGCAGCCGCCCAGGGCTCCGCACGACCCTGAGGCAAGGGCGGGGGCCCCACTGAGGGGAGCGTGGCCGGGCAGGGCGGGCCGGGGACGCGGCCCCGCTGAGGTGAGGCCCGGGCCGTGGGGCTCGCCGCGGCTGGCGGTGTTCCGCTGTGGGCGGGCGCGGGGAGGGGGCCGCGGAGAGGCCCGGGGCCGGGGAAGGTCAGCGCGGCCCGCAGGGTGGCGGTGGCGGCGGCCGCAGCGCTTCCCGCCCCGGGGATGCGGCGCTGGGGGCCGGGGTGGAGGAGGGCCAGCCCTGGGGAGGCTCCTTCCCCGGCTATTTTTAAAGGCGGTAAGGGCAGCGCCGAGTCCTCCAGGGTGACCTCCTTCTGTGGGCGGCCGCCGCGGTCCCGGCCGCTTGGGGGTTTCCCGCGGAGCCGCCGCGCTCCCGCGTTCCGCGGGGCCGGGCGGGCGGCAGCGGCCGGGGCGGGCCCGGTTGTCGCCTCGGCGGTGGCAGGGAGCTCTGTCCCGCTCTCTCTTGGCCTCTCTCAGCACGAAGGAGCAGCTAGGACATGCTGGATCTACCCGCGGAGTAACTGTAGAAGTTTGGGAACAATAACTTTAAAACAGGATAAAGAGACAGAGGAAAATCTTGTTGAGCTACTTTAAAATCTGTATGCACAGTCCTTTGCCTACTTAAAATGTCTAGTTGGATCCTGAATTTCCTTACGTTGGCGTTTTCCCTGTTTTGCCCCAGGGCTGGCTGATGTAACCAGCCGAAATCTGCTGTGTTTTTATTGTGAGTTTTCTTTTGTCCTGCCGCCTTACCTAGAGACTCTGATATCTCTCTTATTTTTTTCCTGTGGCTTTTGCTTGGTTTTATTCCCTTGCTGTAACTCAGCAGTATGATTTTTGAGGGTGTTAATCCTACATAATGAAGGAGAGTCACAAGTAGCCCTTAACATTTGGGTGCTAATGTGAAATGCAGGAATGCTGTGTGGGGGGAGTTTAAAAAGTAATTGAACTGGAAGAGCCGATGGAATTACTGCATCAGTATAGTTTATGTAAACAACTAAGAATACCCTAGAGCTCGGTGTGGTAGTGGTAAAGCTGTCTGCACACAGTGCTGGCACCTGCCCCGGTGCTAACAACAGGAGGTGTGGAGTTTTCGTGTGGTAGACCTGTCCTCCCAGCAGAAGTGAAGAAAAAAAATACAGAAAATTGCACTTAATAACTTCAATGGTAGTTATTCTACGAGGATGAAAATTGATGCAGACTTAAAAGTGAGTTGTTAACCTTGCAACTTAATCTGTGAACTATCCAATAATGTAATTGGAGTTTCAGGTGACTTTTAAAGCAATGATTACTCTTGATCTTATGATCAGAAATACTTATTCATAAACATGAATTACTTCATGAACCTGCTGCACGTATTTCCAGTGGTGATGAGAAGTATATAGCTGAGTGTAAAAAATCCCAGAAGTGACACAGCAGAACAACAGGTACGGCATGGACCAGTCTTTCACAATCCCTGTCAAAAGGTGGTGGTTCTTCTAGGTGTCATCCCGTACGAACGTGATGGAAGGTCATACTTCTGCTAGGTGCTGGGTGATGTCAGCGAGGTACTGCTTCTGCCCTGCAGTTGCAGAGCTGGAGATACGCACCACTGGGCCTCTGCCTCTCGCCATCAGTGGCTAATCCCCAATCCCACCTACTGATCTGGTTTGACTGCTGGCAACGCAAGTTGTGTAAAAGGCAGTGCTGACAAACCTGATGTCATCAAACGATGACATATGCTTTTTATATGGTGAATACAGTTTTCTTACAGTGGGCAGGGTTCTTGTGCAAAGACACATTCCTTTGAGCCAAATATGCTAATAGAGCTTTCTTATAAATGAGCTCCTTCAAGAAGTTTTTACAGTTGTCAGCCAGTGAGTCTAAAAGGCATCTGTGTGTTGTGAGGTGGTGTGAGGAGACTCGGTAGTGGATAAAATACTGTCTGCTATTAGACTAAACCAGCTTTCATTAAAAAAAAAAAATCTAGCAAGTCTCTCTGTGGAGATTGCATCCCTTCATAAATTACTTTATTGGTACAAGGAAGTCTGGAATTGGTCACAAAGTGCTTTTAGTCCTCAATAGGACTAAATGTAAGGACATGAATTTCAAAGGGTCTTGGCTGTGAACTCCCGTTGGCGCTCTGGTGGTGAAATAATAAAGAGAATAACCCAAAACACTGAAGAGGATCAACTAAATATTTGTTTTGCTTCATTCTGGATAGACTCTTTAATGGAGACTGTCTAAAGGGAATTGTTAATCTGTAGACCAAAACAACTTTTTTATACAGAACAGACACTGAATTGTCCTTGGTGTTTTTGTGTAAAATTCAGCACGATGACCGCCAGAACCCAAGACAGAATGCCATTTGTTCCCCCGGGAGATGTTCTAACAAACTCCAGAAAGAACGGCTTTAATGTCATCACTGCTGCTTGCATTGGCTTCTCTGTGCCCTTAAAGAGGTCTCGCCTTTCGCTACCTGCACTGCTCAGGGTTCTGGTGCTCTGTTTGCTTACAGCAATGATTGACCTATTTCCATCAGCCTGGCTAATCATTAGTTGGCTTAAAATTGACACCTCTCTTTGCTCTGGGGGCTGGAGTTTTTTGTTATGGTCTGGTGATGTTTTCCTTGGTGTTCTCTTCCCTGGCTGAGGCTGCTTGAAGATCTCACCTGTGTTCTTCTGTTCCCTTTCCTATTTGTATTTAAGGTTTATCTTTTGAACTGAAATCTTGCTTTATTGCTGTGATTTTTCCTGTTCTTCTTCCACTTTAATGCATGTATGGAAAACGTGTTGCGAGTGGCCTTTAAGAAGGCACAGGCCTGACAGCCGTGGCTAATGGCCCGAGACTGGCAGATCGCGTGGACGTTCAGCAGAGAAACAATTCTTCAGGTGTGTGAGCTCCGAGGTGTGAGTACTTTCTGTGTGCTGTATCCCGGAGTCTCCCCAGTAGGAAAACACACTGTTGAACATGACTTTGTGGGGGAGTAACTCACTGAGAATTAAAGCCAGACCACAGCTCATCCCTTAATCTGGAAATTAAGTTTCAAGAAAGATTTATGCAGGGGGAGGGAAGTTTAGCTTTTGAATTTGTCATGCCTTGACTTGATGGACTTACTGAAGCTTGGCTGAGATGCTAATGGTGACCCCAGGCGCTGTGCGCGGGCCATCAGTAAGGTCCTCTCTCTGCTGTTCACTTGCATGACCAGCATGGCGTCCCGCTGCTGCATGGCTGAACTGAATTTTGTGTGTCTGTGTGCTGCTTGCGACAGGCGTTATCACACTGCTGCAAGCCTCTCCTTTCTTGTTTTTTTAACTGCTCATCAGACTGGTCTTCATTAACCGTTCATCTGAGTGTATGTTTGCTGCTCTGAGCAATACTGTTGTCCAGGAAGTTCTAAAAAAACCCAAATTTACTTGGCCTATGTGTTACGGGAGGGGTTTGAAGAGAACCTTTTTTGCACAGAACTGTACCTGTGCTTTGTGCAGATTGAGTTTGTTTCTAATTGTGATTCAGAACATTTTGCAGAACTGAGATAGCTGGACCACTTGAAACCCTCGCCAACAGTCTGTCTGGCAGACTGAGGAACAACATGAGGCTGAGAGCACCAAACTCGTGAGGCTCAGCGATTCTCCCCTGCCAGTGGTAGAAGGATGCTGGGGTTCCTTCCAGGATGTTGTCATCTGCCTTGTTTTCAGCACTTGGTTCATTTGTTTCTCTTTTTGCCAGTTGGCACCTGGCAAAACAAAGTCTTTTCCCATGGAGCGGTGTTGTGCCTCTTCCTTAGAAGGTGATTTATTTCGTCATCCATAAAGACTATGCCATTGAAACTTGCATTTGAGACAAGCTGCGGTTTTCAGGAGGCAGGTAGGAGACTCCTTCCAAGCTGGAGGCAGAGAAATGGAGCTGCTTTGAGGGCTGCAAGTGAGGAAGCTATTGTTCAGCCAGCTGCAGCACCCCTCTCCTGGTGCTCTCTGATATTCCCATGTTAGGAAGATAATCCAAATGTAATTTGAAGCTTGCCCTATAGCTGAGACAGACACTTCTGCCCCTCCTGCTGGTGGTAGCTCTGCTGACTGCTTCCTTATTTATAACTTTGTCAATACCAAAATTTTACATCAGTGATTTTTTTTAAAAATAATTATCATCTTGCTACATCAAACAGTTGAGAATACTGTCACACTCCCCCATCTGTGCCTGCAGTTGGCACCAGGAATGAGACACACAAAATTTCTCAAGTACAGAATGCAGGAAGCTGCAGTAGAGTGAACTGTTTGGATGGAAGGTCCGGAACTATTCTTACAGAACAGCTGGACAACTTTTTAACATCTCCCTCTTTTTTGGGCTGGGAAGACAGGTCCTGGAAAAACATTTGATTGAATAATATTACAAGGTTTTGGTCTGTCTAGTAAATAACATGCTGGGCTTCTGAATATGCAGCAGCATTGTATGATTTCTGGAACTAGATCCTCTCTGACAGTGGTTATTTCCTGTTCTTTTAACTAAAATCGAGTTTATATAAAATCACCACACTTCACAGCGGGTGGGTGCCAGCTTGGGGGTGGTTGCACAGCTCTGCATTTTTGTTTGTCATCACTGGGGGGTGGAAACAAGCTCCAAAAGGCCAACTCCACAGGCTCCAGTGTTCGAGCAAATCCAATTGCTTTGCCTGGATTTGTTCGTGTGCAGCTGCCATGTGCAATGGAAACGCTGCGTCAGGAGAGATTCTCGCTGTGAATTGAGGGCCTCGGTCCTACTCTGTGTGCCAACAAGCTCTAAAACCTTCTCAAGCCCATGTGTCTCCTTCTATACCATCTGAAAACAAACCAGTTTGCAGCTTGCCATCCTCCAGAGGCAGCCAGTTCTTGTGTGGATGTAATACGCAATATAGCCTGCTTCCTCTGTTCCAGAAGGGGAAGCTTTCTGCTTGCCTTGCTGACTTTTCATGTGTCCTGTTGTTTGAGCAGCTGATTTTTCATTCTTTGTCCTTTGTTTTTGGATTACCCATTTTATTATTTGCAGCTTAAGCGCTGTGATAGATTTATTCCCATATTAGAGGAACAGCATAGTTAGGGGGCCAGACCCTATCAGGGATGAAGCCTTTGTGCAGTTTATTTCAGTGACTTTTTCAACAGAAGGTATTTTCAGTTTTACTTGTTTTGGCTTAGAAGCATTGTGCGTTTCTTTATTGTTATAAAGCCCTGGAGTCTGGCAAGCCAAAAGATTCCAGAAGAGATGGATGGTACTGCCTCTGGCCAAAGCCTGTTGGATTCCTGCTCTCTTTGACGGGCGGCTGTTGCTTGTGGTATGGAGCTGTGTGTGTTACGGTGACAGGAAAAAGGGACATTCAGAGGGAAGAACAGGAATGTGCAGCCTGTCCTGATGCTGAGCCTGGAGAAATCCCATGTTGTGTAGTTACTTCACTGAATTCCTAGAGTTAGAAGCCCAGAGTTACCTCAAGTCTCAGCGTCTCTTCTATAACGGAACTGGATTTTTTTATTTGGAAGAAGCTGCACTTGGAACAGTTGTCATCAGGAAAAAAATCCTTGGCGGAAACCATGACCAGCTGTGTCCTTAATGTATCAGAGTAGCTAATGCTTTGTTAGGAACTCCCCAATGTTAGCTGATACACTTCATTATTCAGAGCTGTAGTACTCTGAAAAATTTTTATATAGGTCTGGCCTTCAGAATTTTTCTCCAGTACTTGCCGATGCACTATAGAACATCAGAGCCCACCACATCCAGTGCTGAATTTTCCAAACGATGTCGTGCAAGAGGATGGCCGTAAAGAAAGGGCGTACACAGCATCCTGGTGGAATTTTATTTTTGTTACTACCCATGAACAGGCCGAGGGGGAAATGCACTGCAGAGAGCTCAGTAACTAGGCTGTAAGTTGAGTTTTCCTTGTCGTTTATATACATTTCCAGCCCGAATTTAAATGAAACTGTTTATTACTCTGCTGTGAGAGAGGCTGGTGCGGCCTCGGCCCTGCTATTGGGTATGTTTGCTGCTGTTCACAAAAGCAGCTACTTCTGGCAACAGCTTGTAATTTAACAATATTCTTGATCACAGACGGCTGCTGCACGCTCCCCTTTGCAGCATGAATGGAGCTGCACGCTAAGGGTAATGTCTGGTAACACGGCAGCTTGTGAGCGTGTGTTTTTCTCTCCCTTATTTTCCAGTGCCTGCACATAAGTGCCATTGCACTAATGGAGCAAAAAAAGTGCTGGCTTCATTCTCCACCTCAGCGGTGCCTTGCCTTCCGATACCAGGAGGGGCTCACTGCTGTCGGGATGAGGTTGTTTTGTCTGCCGAGATGAGGTCAAATATGTGTGCGGTTTGTTCTCCTTCTGCTAAAGGAATCTGCTAGATATTTTTATCCTTGAGAGGCCACGTGCTCGGTTTTGTTCTGGTTAAGCACAAGTATGTCAGAAATGGTTCGAAGGGAGGATTTTGCCTTGGATAGGGTTTTGTACCCTTTCTCTCTCACAATCCTGTTTCTTAGCAGCTGTTATGTTCATGTAGCTGCAGCTAAGGGGATGTGCGTGAAGAGAGCGGAGTGAAAGTGGAAATTGATGAGATTTTTAGGTAGCTAAAAGCTGCTACTCCAGTGGGGGATGTAGAAGGCTTGTGAATCCCCTGCCAGTAGGGAGCCTGCTCCAAAGTAAAGCGAGCAGCTCCCTCTCCACTGTTAAAGCCTGTCTGGCTTAAAAAAATGTTCCTTTCTTGCTTTGCTGTGCGCTGTTTCAGCACAGGGAATGTGCTGTTCTCTAACAGAGTGCTCTGCTACCTTTTCACCTTCCCTTCCAGCAGAGTTTCGTGGCCATCCTTGTTGGATTTACTGGGGATTTACTAGGTTGGATTTACTGTGGAGGACTAAATAGCAAGCTGCATCAGTGGCAAGGAGGTGGTTATTGTGGGGAGAAAGCAAACGCTTCACTTGAAGCTGCTTCCTCTCTTAAAACCGTCCAGTGCAACCTGCCCTCTTGATGGGTGAGTTGCTGGTCTTGTTTTTGATGAAAACTCCTGAAGTCTGCAGTGTTTGTTCACTGGTGTGGTGTGGTTGCTAAGGTGTGGTGTTTCCAGTATCTAGAGAAACATTGTGGGGCTCGGTGTGAGGAACCATGTCAGGGTTGTTAACAACATCCCATTTTCTCAAAATGTTCTAGCTCCTCCAAGTTAGGAAAAGGTGAGGAGAAGTACGTTGCGTTATTTTTGGATGGCTTCATGTGCAGCAGGCATAATCGGCTGATGTGAAATGAATCTTGATGTGAAAAAGCTGCTTGTTGTGACTGACCTTGAGGAGCTGCCCTTACTTTGAGCATTTTTCTCTCCTTTTCTCGCAGCTGGTTGGATGAAGCTGTCTTTAAGCCCTGTAGTTTTAATTCTGTGTGTCCTGTTCACAGGGTCACCTTGTCCTCCACGGACTGCTACATCGTGCATGAGATCTACAACGGAGAGAATGCTCAGGACCAGTTTGAGTACGAGCTGGAGCAGGCCCTGGAAGCGCAGTACAAATACATAGTGATCGAGCCCACTCGCATTGGGGACGAGACAGCCCGCTGGATCACCGTCGGGAACTGCCTGCACAAGACGGCCGTGTTAGCGGGCACCACCTGTCTCTTCACCCCTCTGGCACTTCCAGGAGATTATTCTCACTACATCTCCCTGCCTGCCGGTGTGCTGAGTGTGGCTTGCTGCACCCTTTATGGTATCTCTTGGCAATTTGATCCTTGTTGCAAGTACCAAGTAGAGTACGATGCCTATAAACTTTCCCGCCTGCCCCTGCATACGCTCACCTCCTCCACTCCGGTGGTGCTGGTGAGGAAGGACGACCTGCACAGAAAGAGACTGCACAACACGATAGCACTCGCTGCCCTGGTGTACTGTGTAAAGAAGATCTACGAACTCTATGCTGTATGACTTCAGCAGGGAAGGGAAGAGAGAAACCCACAAAGACAAAGTGTATTAAGACTCCCACAGTAACATTTTGTTTTTCCTCTTTGAGAAGCAGTGGAGACTGGGAAGGATTTGGTTTAATAGAGCTGTTATTTTTTAAAAATAACACATCACTGGTGCACCAAGGTTTTTCAGTTCTTCGTTACACTTAAGATGTGGATGTGCGGTGACTTGAGAGCTGTATGTTAGGCCATGGGAGTCCAATCCAGCAGCAGAATGTCGATGAAAGAAAGTTATAGAAAGAGGGGTTGTGAGAGCTTCTTTTTTTTTTTTTTTTTTTGGGAAACATTTAAGTATATTGTTTAATTGTATTACACAGAACCAGCCAGAATTATCATTGACCATTAAAGGATGAGAATTTCAAATGCTTCTGCTCTCTTGTTGCTGTTATCATAGTTCCCTTTTATAATGTGCTTCCAGGGGATGGAGGCTTCGCTAGGAGAGCTCTAGTGGTGATAATTGTTTATTCTTGCTCACGCACAGACCTGATATTCTTGTCCATGGCACATGGCAGCAGCATCAGTGTTACTTCACAGCAGCCAGCTGGTGAAGGAATAGCTGCAGAGTGTTGCTTTCCCTCTTGCTTGACTAGTTGTGTTTCTTGGAAGAGGCTTACTTGTCACCCCGGTGTTGATATCTTTTTGGTAAATCACTTAAACGCTGATGGTTGGGGCTAAAGGTGTTTAAATCCTCTGCTGCCCTGCTACCTCCAGCTGTTACTTCTCTGAACAATGGAGAAGTGCAGCCACGAGGGCTGCTGAGGTGCAAGTCCACCTGTGCTGCCTTTGTGCTTTGTTACTGCTCCTGGGCCCTGACTACGCAATTCCATTGCTTGGAACACGCATTTCTGGAGCTGCCTGCTACTGCTGCAAGGCATCCACGTGATTGTATCCGTGTTACCTGGAATTTTAGAATTCAATCTTGTGCATGAATTCATCTTTTAGCTCAAACCTGTCAAAATCTTGTTCTTAGAATGGGAGGTATTTACTGTTTTGGTTTTTTGCGAGATCTGCCAGTTACTTCTAACAGATAGAGGCTTGCTGTCTGTAATCTCCTCCTACCAGATGGAAGATAGGCGTGGTTTGCACGTCCCAGGCCAGCTTGGCACAGCTTCAAGCATTAATCTGGATACAAGAGCAAAGCGCTGCAGTAAAACCTGCCCCACACAGCTGTGCTGCTTGCTTCAGTGGGACCCGCAGCCTGACCTCTGCAGCTGGAGCACTGACCTTGGATGGGAGTCTCGGGAGCTCAGAAACCAAATTCAGTGGTTTTATCTTGATCTTTCCAAACTGCAGCAGCAGGCAGCGAGAACTCCCCCTCGCCTCTGGGCTGCCACAGGCTTTTCTGGCCACGGTTCCAGCTCGTGCTTTTCTGCTGATGCAGCTTTTTTGTTAGCAGGACGTGCGTCCCAGTCGTGCATGCGCTGGGTGAATGGGGTTTGCTGGGAGTTCTGAGCGAGTGCTTTTATCACCTGCACAGGCAGCCACACCTGAGCTGGCCCAGGGACTGTGGCATCGGCGTTTTACTGGGTGGCACCAGCCCTGTGGCTCTTTGCTGGTACAGTGGCTGAGCTGTCTCCCTCCAAGGTTAAAGACACTGGGATCCAGAGCGTCTCTATTTATAGCAACAATGTACAGTTGCCTTGGCAGAGAGGAGGGGAAGAAATGCGACTACTTCATCCTCCTGCGGTTAGGCCAGGACTGCTGGGCCAGCTGCCTCTTCAGTCCTGACGTTTGTTTCTAAAGTCCCGTCTACTGGATGAATTTTAAACTCGTGGCAGATCTGCCGCAGCTAATATGCACTTGATTGCTGCACAAGGCCCTGAAATATCCTTCTGCTAGCCACACACAAGGCATTCCTGCTCTTTTTTAATCAATGCATAATAATCATCAAGGCTGTTAGTTTCTTTTCCTCACTAAACTTCTTGAGGTCCTGATGCTTTTTTGTGTTAAGCTTTCCCTTGCCTGGAACGATGGCTGTGGCAGAAGGACTGACCCTCGGTAGGGTCCCCGAACCCACTGCGTGCATCCCTGAGTCTGGAGTTAAAAATGAGAAAGTTCCCTGTGGTCTCATGGCAGGAGGAAGGTGAAAAGTCAGCTTAGCTGTCACAACAGGTAGGTCTGTTCTAAAAACCTTCACCCCATTCTGAGGGGGAGAGGACACAGATGGGGGTAGGGGAGCTTGTCTTCCAACAAATATTAGCGATGATGGAGTTAAAACGCTTGGTGACATACTGGCTGTTAGTAAGCCAGTGCTGTGACTGTGCAAGGTGACCTGGGAGGATGAGAGGGGTCTCGAGGGTCGTGTGTTTCAGCGCATGGCAGGAGGTGGCGGTTGCCTTCCCCCCGTGCCGGCAGCTGTGGGTTACCGTGGTTCCCCCTCAACAGCCCCACACACTGCTGCCCATCCTGACCGTTACAGGGGTGCTCAGAACCGGGGTGTGCCAAGGGGAACGTGCACAGTCTCAGTAACCTCTGAGCTGGAGTTCAAACAGTGCTGTAGTAACTCCCCACGCGTCATTTTCTTCCTCAGCCCTGATGTGTTCCACCCCTCAGCACGCTGGATAACAACAGAAATGCAACGCAGCCCCTTGAGTGCCCGTGACCTGAAACACCAGGAGATGGAGCAGCTGGATGAGACTGGCAGGATGACTGCGCTTTGCCAAGAAACAGGACACGCAAAACACCAAAGGGAAAGGAAAAGCACAACTAACGCTGACAGAAACTCCCCTCGTAGAGAGAGAAGGTAATTCCCTGGTTTCCTATCTTACCACCTACTCTGTGCTCTAGGCTACAGGTGGAGCAGACGTGCTGCTATCAGCTCCACAGTATTTACACACAGCAGCACACCTTGCTGTGCTATTTTTTTATCTGTTCAGTGCTTCCCCGGCATTACCTTGTGCTGGGGTTAACACTGTACTGTCAGGTAGCACAGCGTGAGATGTCCCTGTTCATCAGTGAAATTCAGACAGAAAAAATAATGGCCAAGTAAAACTTATCTTTTACATCAGTTACTTCTTTAAAAGTGGCACTGGACTTTATTAATACATCGGATGATTTGGCATGTTAACAAGCACAGGCTGTGACGTTTTCCACTTCAAACATGTTCTAGATCCAATTGGAAGGAGTGGGAAGGAGACACTGATCTCCCAGCTGAGGACTTTATTTCACAGGGGCTGGGGTGGGGAAAGCCAAGATCTGTTTGTGTGAAGGCCAAACAGGTGGGTTTCGTTTGTAGCAGGCCAGTAAAGCTGAGCATGGCTGGAGTGAGGCAAGGTGCTGCCTTTCCAGCACAGGGGCCTCGCCTGCTGTGCAGCATTCCCTCGAGTTACCCTCCCCTGCAGCCTCAGCTCTCCCCCTTTGTCCAAGCCCCTTCTCCAGGTGAGGTTTAGGGGCTGTCTCCCAGCGAGTGGGTCTGCCCTGATGTAGGGGAAACCGCTTCCCACTCTCCAGGCAATGGTAAACTGCAGCATTTTGAGAAAGGATTTTCCTGCAGGAGCACCTCCAGGGATGTCCCAGCCAAACTGCAGGGGCTTGGCCTCTCCCTACAGTTACCGCTCGGATGGGATGAGCTCTAAGAGTCCTTCGCTTTTCTCTCCTTTCTTGCTCTCGTTGCCATTAGGGTGAAGAAGAGCCTGGGGAAGAGGTTTCGCAGGTAGACAGCCAGGGAAGGTGTCAGGCCAGCTACAAGGACTTCCTTCTTCTTCTGTCCCACCGCATTGAGCACCACCTGAGCGACCTCTGCGGCTGTCTGTCCTTCCGCGGTGTTCTTGTCCATAACTGCCAAAGGAAAGCCGAGTAAGCACCAGCGCAGCAGGTAAGCCCGCGGTTAGCACCTCTCCCGGGAACTCTGCTCTGACTGCACGTGGCTGCTTGGATGGTTTTGGGTTTTACACCAGTTACATGTGGGAGCACAGGCTCATGGGCGGGCTAGCTGCTGTCTAGGAAGGCTAAATTTTGGGGATTACTGTTCCTACCCTGCATCCAAAGTCTTCTTTTGATACTTCAGGGCTAAGCTGTGTCCCCCACCAGAGGCCATACGCTTTGGAGTAACTCAGTGAGGCGGAGATGATTTAGATAGAAGGCACAAAATCACGTCTCACCTCCATAGCGAGATCCATCTGCTGTTAGAGCGTTGAGAGAGAGGTTCGTCTGAATGTATCCGGGGCTTATAACTGTCACATCAATGTCATACTGCTCCACCTCTGCTCGTAGACAATCAAAGAAGGCCTGGGTAGCGTGCTTAGAGGCAGCATCTGAAAATCAGGAAAATATGCGGTAAGGAGGAGTAGGGCTGGAGGGAAGATCCATTCCCATGAATGGGTTTTTCACTGCAATGCAGCCACTTCTCAGCAAGAACCCAGCAGCTGTTCTCCAGCTTCTAGGTTGGTTGGTTTTTTTTTTTTTTTTTGTGAATGGCAGCAACAGGTAGTGGGAGTGAGAGGCAATTTAGAAGGCAAAATGTAAATACTCAAGTTGGAAACTGGCTAGGATCCTGAGCTTCATCTCACCGCTGTGCCAAAGCACTACGGAGCGAACCCAAGCTGCCTCCCACTCAGGAGAGGAGACATGAAGCCTGGCTTGGGAAGCATTTGAGGGGCTGGGGGAACGTGATGCCTGTACAGGAGGGCAGAGCTGACACTCGCTGCTGAGCACCCCGCTGGCCTACGCGTGATGGGCGTTAGGGACTGGCGGAGCAGGGTCAGAGCTTGGCTGCGCACGAGCCAAAACCTGATCGCACAAACAGACAGCAGAGAAGGCCTTTAAATGGCTGAGCAACTCCTTTTGCTCACTCCCTTTCAATGTGTGCTTGGTCACTGACTGCCCTCAGCTCAACACGGCGGCAGGGCTGACACCAGCCATGCAGAGCTGAGCGCAGGCTGTGTGCCCTCTCTGCCTGAGGACCCAGGCGAGAGCCGAGCTCCGTGCTGCTGGGCCCGCGGGGCCCTGGTCACTGCACGTGCTCTGGAAGCTCTTCAGAACATGCTGCTTGGTGCAGTCATACCCATGTCATCGGCAAGCCCAGATGGCTCAGATGTTCCAGGTTCTCCCTCACCCTACATCAAGCCCTACCACTCTTATACAATCCCCACTGGACATTTCCATTTTTATTTTCAGTGATTTACAGATGCGTGTATGTCAAACACTCTCCTTTCAGTTCCCCCATCGTTTATAAGGCTTGTTCCAATAATCTCACCAATGTTATTTCTTGGCATAACTGATGTAGTGTGAAGAGTTTGCTGGATCAAGATAACTGTCCAGGCTTCTTTTTTTGGCACTGGTTGTACTATGGCACTTCACAACTTGTTAAAACAAAAAGTTCCTGCTTTCTTACAGGAGATTAACCAGGCAAACAGCAAGGATAAAATGCAATAAAATTATGGAATTAATCAGAAAGTTTATAGGGGCTCTCTCAAGTGTTCAGACAGGAATATCAAGCTGTTTTCAAGACACTGAAAACATATTCTCTTCCCCACCCCTTACCAACTTTAGGACAGGGCTGAGATTTTGTATTGGAGAGTGTCTTCCTCAGGAGCTGTCAGAGATCTGTGGCTGTGTTAACAGGGATGCACAGCTCTGCCTTCCCTGCATGTAGCCAGCTCTACGGAGAGCCCAATGTGGAAGCACTCTCCAAGTATTCATTCAGTCCGGTGCCCCAAATATGTCTTCCCCATCTTCTGCGGAGGTACTTACATGCGGATCTGAAAGGAATGCTTATTTTGCCTTGAACGCTGCTGATGGCCACAATGTGGCCTTGTCTCCTCTTGATCATGGAGGGGAGAAGTGCTAGCAAGAGAGAGAAAAGACCCATTCAGAATAACAGCCCTGCCGTTACCGCTGTTAGCAAGCGATGCTTTCAGAGCCTTCAGGGATGCCCGAGTGAGTTACACGGCCCTTGTTCAGTGTAGGGGCTGGGCAGTGCCTCTCACTGGAGCTGCAGTCTGGCGGGGCCGTTCACCTGTGGGGCTGCACAGGGGCTGTTCTAGTTGCTCTGATCTCCCACACGCATGCTGTGAGCCCGACTTGCTCTTTTCTGCCACCAGGACATCTTTCCTGACACGCTCCAGGCTGAACTTTGTGTGTAACTGAAGCAGCTTCCTAGGAAAGCTACAGCTTCACCTAGAACCCACGCTGCCTTCTCTAGGATCTTATCAGCACAGGCAGGCTAACCCTATCTCTCTGCAGAAGTTCCTGCCAGACTAGAGTCCGGGGTGTTTTACACAAGATGTTATCTCTAATCACATACTTCTTCCCCTGCAGTCATGCCCAAGCATCAACTTCAGGCCTGCCCATAAAACAAAACTTTCCTCCCCTCTGATACTGAACCAAATACAATTGCAAATCAGCTCTGCTGGCCTGCAGAAATATCGGCCAGATCCACTGTCCCTGTAATCTGGATCACGGGTACCTTTGGTGAGGGCTATAGGACCAAAATAATTTATTTCCATCACTTTCTTGTCCACGTCCAGTCCTGTGTCCTCAATGGTGCCTCTGAAGCTAACGCCCGCGTTGTTGATCAGTATGTCCACGTGGCCCTGGTACTTCAGGATCTCCTCAGCAGCATTTAGGATGGTTTTAGTGTCCGAGAGGTCAAATACCACAGTGTGAGGTTTGTGTGTCTGTGAATAAACAAAAGTTGGCAGCAGACCAGGTCAGGCTGTGCTGGATGGTCATGCTCAGGACTTAAAGGAGAGATGGGAGTTCACAGCTCTGGAAACAAGAGCAAGCGAGATCTTCCCCGAGTATTAAGGTTTGCTGTTGGCTTGTTAAAGACAATGCATCTGAAATCATAAAAAACTTAATCTGTGTCTTTTCAGAAGCCAGCAATACCTTTCTTAGCCACTGTCAGCAGAGCAAGACATCAAAAAATAAAACCCAACAGAAGGAAAGTCACTTTTCCAGATCCAGTATGTGACACAGAGGCACGAGGGCAGCTGGCCACGCTGCGCTCTCACACGCCTTCACCTCCATTACAAGGCCAGGAGTCCTTCAGCTTTTTGGGGGGTTTTTACATGTCAGCTCAAGGTACTCCTGTAGCAATATCTGCCCCTAACCACAGAGTCGCATTTTTCCTCTCGCTCAACAGAACAACCCACAAGCAATTCTGTAACCTCTGTAATAACACGAGCAGAAATCCCGGCCCCGCGAGACGTCAAGCCTCTCCTTCTCCCCCGCTTACGTTCTTCCGGTGGTTGGTCATGGTGGAAAGCTGCTGCACCAGCTCTTGGAGTTTCTCGCTGTCTCTGCCGCAGAGCACCAGCTTGGAGCCAGCCGCGTGGAAGGCTTTTGCACATTCTTTGGAGGAAGCAAGAAAGAGAGAAAGGAGCCATTGAATGCCAGAGACAACCAGCAGAGCCACATCATACCTGGTGAGAGGCTAAAACTTCTTTGAGCTGGCAAGGCTCTACGGTGGCCTTACTGCTCCTGGGTGATCTGCAGTGAAGTCGCAGCAAGATGCCATTTTCCTGCAACTGTGACAGACCCGTGACAGCAGGGAGGCAGCTGGCGTGTTCCCGGTTCTGGGGCTGGTTATGCAGTTATTGGGCTGTTTACACAGCCTCCCCCACGGGCTGGGGCCCGTGCCTCTGAATTTCTGACTGTGTGCCCTTCAGAGGGACCACGGCACCTTGTGTCCATCATCTAACACAGTGGTGCCTGATCTGAGGAGTTGTGGTTTCAGGTAGGTACCTACCTTTTCCCAGGCCAGAGGAAGCCCCTGTGATCACAACCACGGCTTCCTGGAGGTAGGTTCGCATGCGCATCCACTGCAGTAGCCGAAAAAGGCCAAAGATCCCCAAGCTGCCAAAAAGCAGTGGGATGATGACTGTGCTTGTGAAATCCATGAGTTTTCCTTTCTGAACGGTCTTCCTAGAGCCACAAGATGAAAGGAAACAGACCATTTCACCATCAAGAAAATTAGCAGAAACTTGAAAACTAAGGAAATCCTTTTTCTTACCCCTGCCTTAGACCACCAATAAACTAAATCCCATACAGAAGTATCTTCAACAGATTTCCCCATCCCTTCTTTTAGACATTCAAAAGTTCACGTGAGTACCCCGTTTTAAGGATTTCAATGATAATCTGAACATCCCAGCGGGACGCTCAGTGTTGGATCTTGTCAGCTGTCACGGAACAAATTCGGGTTCAGAGACGCTGTTCCCATTTTGCTCTAGATTCACTCCCTCACACAAAGTGTATTTAGAGTGGGGGCTCCTCAGGGCTGGGGTCTGTCTCTGCCTTCTTCTGAGTGTGATAAAACCTCTTTGATTTCTCTAGAGCAGCCAGTACCCCAGTGTCTACGTGCCAGAGACCAGTTGCTGTGTCTTACCCCAGACAGATCTAAGCCAGCCTATCCTCCGGAGACACAGAGTAAGTTTTCTCTCTGCGTCTGTTATTTGCTTAGTGCGCCGAAATCTGTGCTTCCATCTCCAGGGTCTTTCACCGCCTGTTAGCAGAGACGAGGTATCTGATTTAAACGAACCACATGTCCAGTCCCGAACTCCGACCACATTCATGCTCTTCACCCTTATGCCAACATCAATTGTGCAGTTTAACAGCATGAACCTGTTCTAATGAACTGATATTAAACCTGCCCGTGAAACCCAACTAAAGGCACCTACAAGACCTAGCCAGTCCTGGAACTGGATTCCGATACCAATGCATAGCTCCCATCTCCTCGCTAAGCCACTGCCTTCAAGGGAGTAGTTTGTGTCACAGCTTACTACATGCTCAAAAAGTGACACTTCTGCTGTAAAAAAGGTCACTGATTTTCCCGAGCTTTTCTGCTTGATGTCCCAGTAAAATCAGTTACAACCCCTTCCTGATATTTATACTTCTTTTGGGTTGCACATAAAGCCTAAAACAAATATTAAGATATCCCCCCTGCTGTGCAGATGGAGTTTGAGCTTTTGCAGTTTGACCTGCAGATGAGCCTGCACCAGGAGATAGCGGGAAGGTCTGGGCACGCAGCTCACACCCTACTTCAGACAAAAGGACAGCAGGAGGAGCAGAAAACAAGAGGTAAACATGACGCTAAGTCAGACTCCAGGGTCATTAAGCAGGACAGAGCTTGCACGGAGGTGAAGGGATAACAGAGGCTCAGCATGCCACGGGCCAGAGCTAATGTGGAAAATGTCGGGCTCTTCCAGATTTCCATCGGGTGCTTGGACAGAATTCCTCAAGTAGCTGGTCAGTGAAGAGACGAGCTTGCTGAACCTGTAGTGAACTGTGTAAGATAAATATTTCTGGAGGTATAGCTAAAATAAAACGTAAAAATAGCTGAGCTAGCTTTAAATAAGCTTGACAAGGTCTAAAAATAAAACCGTCAAGTTAGTACACAGCTCTTCTCGAGGTGCTAGGGAGCTTCCCCTTCCTGAGCTAACGCGTGTGTCTCCAAAGCACTTCACCGTACGATACACGGCGCATAACGCAGACAGATGTCCAGGGCACAAGCTCTCCGGGCACAGGCAGTATGCCCAAAGTGAGAAATCAGAAAGCCAAAAGGAGGATTCAACTCATTCCACTGCAAAGCAGTGCACGAGCGCCGCAGCACCCAGCTGCTCAGCCCAGCGTCTTATTCCTCCACCTCTTTGTGCTGAGCGCCCACCGAGGGTGTGTTTTGTACGGATTTACAGCAGAGGATGGGTAGAGTTGATTTAACATCAGCGTGCACATCGCCCCAAAATACTACCTGGGAAAGAGCTGCTTAGGCAGAGAGCCACTGGCTTTCTCTAGGCTGGAAAGGCAGGAGGTTCTTACTGCTTCACGTTCAGCTGCTCACGTATGGCAGCTGCCTCTTTATGTTGTCCCCACTTTTTTTTTTTTTTAATCTCAAAGGTCTCTTGAGATTCAGAAGAGAAGATGTGGGCAGGGACAACAGGTGCTGTGCTGACACTAAGCAGCATGGAATCAAAAATCTTCAGCTCCCGTTCACGACCTTTCATTATTTCCAGCGTGGGAGCTGACAGGTGGAGTGGTGCTTCTTTTAGGAGCCCAGGTTGACGCTGAGGCATTTGGAAAATCGGGGCCTGACCAGCTTTGCTTCTGATTTCAGGAAAATGTAGACGATAGGGTAGAGCAGAGGACAAAGTAACTGGGAAGAGGACACTTTCCTGCCACCTTTTCCAACTAAACCACACTGCGAGATGGGAAGGAGTCCCAAGGTTGATTTCAGCATGGTTCTATCACATTCTTTGACAAAAATAGAGATTGACTTTGCAAGGATTGAACTCTGTGCCACAGCAGCTAGTGGAAAAGAGCCCCCAAGCCTCCCAACTAAAAGCTAACTGAGTTTTGGTCAGTAGCATCAGTATGTGCAACAAAATCCATCCTGAGGAGGCCCAGTGCCAGGCTCCTGCTACAACAGGGTGGCACTTCTGTTCTGCGCAGTTTTCAGGGTTATTTGGTGGAAAGGCCAAAGAAAGAATTGCTACAGCCTGAAGGAGAAGTTATATTCTGTTCTGGGTTGGAGTTATTTGTTGCAAAAGCCAGAGAAGAAAACTGCTGCAATCTGAAGGTGAATGAGACAAAATCATAGAACAAAAGGTCTTGATTCACATCAACAAAAATGCCAAGAAAAAAGCTGGAAGAAGATAAAAACCGTAAAACCCAACTTAGGACAGAGAACGCTCTGAAGTAGCTAAAGACATCCCAGGGCAGATGACACCCTGCCGCATTAACAACACGGGGAAGGTGGGGAGCACCTGGATTCCACACTTAATCTGAGCGACCTGGATATCCTCAGACCTCTTGCTCCAAGGTCTGAGACCCCACTGTCACTTTAATACAAAATGTTGGGTATTAATGCTGAAAAAAACCCGTTATTACTTCTTGACAGACATCAGTTTATCTCCAGGAGAGAAGCCACAGCTCAAAATTGTTTCAAATGAAGTCCTGTAGGTTCTCATTCTCCATCCCGAAAGGCAGGAATGGAATGTGCAGGTCATCAGAAAGCAGAAATAAGAACACTGATAATGTAAGCAAATACAAGTGATTGGAAACTTTTTTAAAGGCTTACCACAAAATAAATCCCATAAATCTATTAAAAAAAAAAATGAACAAACTAAACCTTTCACCCTAAACCAAAAACTGGATGTTATCCCAAAAAGCCAGGGCAATGATTTCCGAAGGAACAAGGATCTTAGTTAATAAGGTCAAGAGTGCACTAAAGGCAGCAAAGATGAGCTCAACTCCTAAAAGAAACTAAAACCGCGGTAGTTTCCCTAAACAACACCTCTTCTCCTGTAGCTCCAGCCACCTAGAATCACATTGTCCTTTACATGACAAATGGCAGCAACTGGGAGGCTATTTTCAGAAATCAAAAAGTGTCATTTAAAAGGTGGGGGGATAAAAGGAAGGAAAAAAAATCCTTTTTTTCTAAGGAAGCCCTTGTCCAGAAGCACAGCAGTTCTACGCTTCGTTAGCTACCAGCGTTAGTCTGCAGAAAGCACAATATCCTACCTTTGAAAAGAACTCACTTGCCAGTGACTCTGT
The DNA here is from genome assembly GCA_013400615.1 of Syrrhaptes paradoxus. Taxonomy (NCBI): domain Eukaryota; kingdom Metazoa; phylum Chordata; class Aves; order Pterocliformes; family Pteroclidae; genus Syrrhaptes; species Syrrhaptes paradoxus. The sequence continues at coordinate 41,649 of VZTO01006793.1, forward strand.
GAGGTGGTGTCTCCCTCTGGGCTTCTAACGGGACAGACCAGACTTAAATTTGGAACTGGCAGCAGTCCAAGCAAATGCGCCCCGTCCAATGCCAGCCCAGCCAAGAGCTGCCTCTAAAAACAAACCTCGGGAACACAGGCTGTGACCTTTGAAATGTGGGGGCAGTTTAACCCCCCGATTAAACCGACAGCGGTGAATTCAAAATTATACAGAACTTAAGATGACCCTCTGATGATTTCTAGTACTAAACAAATAATGTCTAGTGTTGAATCCAGAGCATCCATAAAGAGCAAGACTAGTCCTTACACACTCTAGATGGAAAAAAAAAGGCAACTTGTGAATCAGCTGCAATTCGCTGCTATTGTAATTAGTTTGGGGGCATGCTCTGATTTTCCACTGCACATTTTAAAGTAGGTACCACACTAATTAAAAGAAATTAAAATAAAAGTTTTTTTTTTTTCTGTCTTTCATAGGATTCTTGAGAACTTTGAGCACAACTGAACAGACGATGAGTTTGTGATCACACTTTGCCTCAAAACACTGTATTTACTGGGGAAACTGGCACTGCCTCCAGCAGATCCCATTCACTAAACCCCTTAAAAGCCACATTCAGACAGGAAGATCAGTGAGTGTTGCTGGCATTTTACATCAGCTGAACAGTTCTCCTGAATCACAGAACCACAGAGTGGTTTGGGTGGGAAGGGACCTTAAAGCCCACCCAGTCCCACCCCCATGCCATGGGCATGGACCCTCCCACTAGCCCAGGTTGCCCAAAGCCTCATCCAGCCTGGCCTTGAACCCCTCCAGGGATGGGGCATCCACAGCTTCTCTGGGCAACCTGGGCCCCTGCCTCACCCCCCGCACAGGAAAACATTTCTTCCCAATGTCTAGCCTAAATCTCCCCTCTGTCAGCTTACACCCATTGCTCCCTGTCCTGTCGCTACACTCCCTGATACAGAGCTTCTCTCCCCCCCGATAATCCCCGGGGGTGTTCGGACACAGCCGAAGGTAAATCGAGGCCCGACTGGAGGATGAAGTCACCGGCTGCGCCAGGAAAAGGGTTCAGCGGGCAGCTCCCACAGGAAGAACCCCCTGAACAGCGGGGGGAACGCGACTTGGCTGCGGCCCCCCGCCCGGATGGACAGTAGCGGTGCCCTGAACGGCTGTGCTGGGCGGTGTGCTCCGGCGCCGCGCTGCCCCAGCACCGCCCGGCCTCCCCCCTCCGCGGACCGCAGCCACGGGAGATCACCGGCGGGCAGAGCCCCAGCAGCCCCGGGACGGAGGCCGCCGGCGGACAGGCGCTGCCTCCGCGCCGGGAAGGGCCCGGGCGGCCCGGGGCTGAGGGAGCGGGGGCCGGCGGCGGCCGCAGGGCCCTACCTGGCTACTGCCGTCACCATGGCACCGCCGGAAGTGCCGGGGATGCGCATGCGCCTGATGCGCCGCTGTGGGGAAAGGCGGGCTTTCCTCCAGGGCGCCCAATGACAGACAGCGAGACGCGAACAGGAAGTCGCCTGGCCTCAGCCGGTCCGTCGCAGGTGCTGCCCGGGTGGGGAGCGGCGCTGCCGGCGCAGGGTTCCCCCCGGTGAGGCTGGCCCCGTTGGTATCTCCACACGAGCTGTCCGCGATGGGGCTGAGGAGCAACGGAGGGTGAAAACGTTTCAGTCTGGGATGGAGCGGGGCCTGGATGTGATACAGGTCCTGTGGCGTCACGTCTCCTCACTGAGGCCGTGGCCAGTGGTGCTGGCTGAGCACAGCCTGACCAGCCTGGGCCTGGGTGAGCCCCCAGGGCAGTGCAGGCCGTGGGACTGGGAGCTTTGCCCGAGGAGGGAAGGGTGCCTGGCTTCATCCCAGGGCTGGGAGCTCTTCCCCCTCTTCAGAGGCAGTCGGGAATATTTCTGCGTTATCCAGAGACAAAGGCGGTTAATCCCGGACGTCTTTGCCCAGTGACCAGCTTTTTATGTCAGCTACTTGAGAGACAAGTTTTGTCGTAAGTTTTTGTTATAACAGTGTTCCGCTCTTCTTTTTTAATAAGGAAAATACACTGAAGCTGTGGGTTAATTTCAGGAAGTTCGCCATTAGTAAGGGATTGATATTTCAGGGAAAAGGAGAAAAGAATTCAAGGTTGTCCTAAAAAATCACATTTTTGAAAGGTCTGATGGTAATTCCTTTGTTGGCTTCAGGACCACTATGAAATGAAAGAATCGATAATTTTATTTACACAAATGATACTGAAAAACAAAACCCAGAAGGAGGGGATTTATGTCATGGCAATCTTACTGGAAGCTGTGGTCAGTTCAGTCTTCTGAAAATCAGAGCTGGAAAAAGCCATTTCAGAGCATCTTCCCCACCAAATCCGGGCGGGATGAGCTGCAGCCTGATGTATTCTTACAGGACAGTATTTGCCAAGAGCTCTGTCCAGGCTCCTGTGGTCATTTACCTGCTGTCTGCCAGCTCATTTCAACAGGGAATAGTCTGTCACCCGTAGGTAGGTGCTGGTGAAGTTGATTGAAGCCCAGTGCCCCGCGGTGATTGCGTGAGCAGTGAGTCACACAGCAAAGGCTCCACTGGAGCTGCAATTAGAGAAGGAAATTCAGTGAACTGGGCTCAGCTTTGTTGCTTTGATTGGGATTCTGTTTTCTTAGGTTAACCTAGTGTAATTAGCAACAAATTCAGTGTTGATTGAAACCTGCTGATTCACACATTGGATGGCAGCTGGGTGTTGTACTTACGTTGACCTGCCTTTGTTGGCAGAAACATT
>VZTO01006794.1:1839-47584 GCA_013400615.1 Syrrhaptes paradoxus
AGTAACATTCTCAGAGCACAGCCTTTCTGAAGATGCTACTTTAAGATGCTGTTCAGTTTGATACACTTTCTTAGTTTCTGACCCAACATTTAAAATAATTAATCATTCTGTCCTATATACAGAAAACAATATCTGTAATGATCGTGTCAGAAACAGGAGTGGCAGCTTGTGAAAAGCAGGGCATGCTAGAGGAATGTCTCTGTTCCTTGTTTACAATGAAATATGCGGTGGGAGGTAAAAGTGGATCACCATGTTCTTGTGCATAGTAAATGATAATTGACATGTATAACAATCAACTGCCAGGCCTAGAAATAAGCCCTTGTCTCCTCCGTAATCAGACAAAGCCTGTGATATCACTCTCTTCAAATTCTGTGGTGAGTGTCTTTCTCATTCTGTAGAGACAGAGGCCACGCTGTTTCAGTGGAATCCTTGGAAATCCAAAGTGACTTCTTTCTTTCGGAACATCACAGTTTTGTTGCACAGCTGAATTCCCTGCCTTGCAATGCAGAGATGTTGTTCTGTATTGAGTAATGACCAGTATTCTGGTAATGACAGTGACTTGTATTCTGTGCAAGTGCATTGATTGTGTCCCTGCTTGAGATTACTTCTACATGTATGTCCAACCGAGAGCTTAACACAGCAGATAGCATTAATAATTCTCCTTTTCAATTGAATGTGGATCATTTGTATTGTCATATCACATAGATCTATCAAAATTTGATGTAGAATAGTAACTGTATTCAAAGTATTAATCCAAGAAAAAAATTTGTAAAATCTGGAATAGGTCCATACACTGACGAACTATAGAGTATGTAAATGGGTATAAGGGTATGGATATTGACTCTGAGAGCGGGTATGTGAGCTGCCAGGCTATTCAGTACATGCGGTTTCTACAAATGCTCAGGTGCACTGTGGTACTGTGCTTATGGTCAGAGCTGAGCCTCTGAAGGCAACAGAATGGCAAATGAAGGCTTTATTGCTCTTTTGCAGCAGGTGGGCTTGCTTTCTGCCTAGAAAAGATCTACACGCAGATATTTTAAGTATAATCATAGGATGATCATTTTAAGTATGATCATATATGAAAGCTATGATTAATACCATGGGTTTTCCACAGGTTCTTGCGACTGATTTGAAAAGGAAGGTATGGCACAGCCCTGTACTATCTCTGAGCTGTTTGTCTTGCCTTGTGGTAATGTCATTCTGCTCCCAGTTCTGCTCAGACTCCTGTGCTCGCTTTGCTTCCATTCACATTGGCAGGAACGCTAATGGTAATAATGCTGAGAACATATGTAGGTCTTGACAGGATATTAGTCTGTGTATGCACAGGATGAAGTGAACACAAGTCCAGGCTTTCAGCATGTTAATTTTACTCGGTGTTTGTGCAGGCTAACAAGTGCTGACTTCTGTTTCCACTTCTCAGACTTGCAAGCAATTAAAATAGTGGCAGACGTCACTTCACTGCTTGGGTAATGAGATCAAATCAGGTCATACGTCATTTGAGACTGCACTGATATGGATGATTAGTCACATGTGAACTAGTCCTTCACAAATTCATGAAGCAGTTTTGCAATACCTAGAGGGCGGCTGCATCCCGCTCATTGACTCCTGTAGAGGATCTCTAATCAGTTACAAAGCCACAGAATCTCTTTCATCCAGCAATTAAAACGAGAATCCTCCAGAATTAGATTGGTATAAGGATTTAAAATCTGTACTCAACCTACAAATGTAGCTGGCATCCTTAGCTGGTTTGTTGACCAAAAAATATAGTAATAAATTATTTTTTTTAATTTGACAGTTGTATTTTTCACTTTTTGGAGTGATCTGAAAACAGGCAGGGGTTTTTTTCTGCATTTGTTTTTATATTCAAATTTTTAATCTTGGAGGATTTTAGCAATTCCATATGAGTTCTGTAGTCCCTTCCTCCCTTCTCAAATATTCCTAAAAATAGCAGTAGTGAAAATAATTTATTGTTTTTCAAGAAAAATGCCCTTGCCTTGTTTAAATCATAATCTGTTCAGACACCGCCTTTCTCACAGCCTGGGAGATGTTGATCACTTTTACATTGCACCATTACGATGTCATCCAAAGAGACAGCAAATATTGCAGATTAATGCTGCCAAAATTGAAGTAATTACTCTCTGGAAGTGACAGGAATGTTATTAAGGCCATATGGCACTATACATAGTTGGTGTAATAACTAATCGGAAAGAGCAGTATTTCTAGGACACAAATGTTTGGCAACATACACTTGATGAAGAGTCTCAGTATTGTAAATATATGCATCTCTTGCCAGGAAACCAAGGAAACCACCTATCCTAAGGAGGGAATTCACATCTCCTTTCTAGCAACAGAAAATATTTGTGAGCTTGAGGTAAAAGTGACATTTGCCATCTCTCTTCTGGTCGGTTAGGACTAAGAATGGTCATTATAATCCACAAAGGCAGTCTAGCAAAATCTTTCTGTAAGAATTTTTGTTTTGGTTGCATTCTGAGAGTGCATAGTATGTGTAAGTGATAACGAAATGACCTCTCATTATGGGTGACCTCCAGGGAAACTGCAGAGACCTCCTCTCTCCCAGGCAGGCTGGTGAGCTGGGGGACAGGACAAGTTTTTTGTGGCATCAGGGCAGCTTTGGACGCAGTACAGTTGTCTTTCTGATCTGCTCTTAGCACCTGTGGAATAAATAGAAGTAACAATGGTGAGCTTTACGTGTTTCAGGTGGGTCTTGTGCTGCTCTGAACAGAGTGCTGCTTCCGAGAGAATTCTGTTAACACTCTAATGATACAAATGCAGCGGGACTGCAATTTCCCCAATCTCTGCAGCAAGTCTGACCTGATAATGACAGACAAACTACACACAGGAAAGGAAAGCTGAGTTAACTGCTAGCAGGCAGCCAGTCTCACACGCAGAGGAACAGCACACTGCCACAAGATGTTTCTCAAAATTAAATGTCTTATCTCTTCCTCCTCTTTTGCCAATAAGAGTGCAGAAAGATAAAAATTCGAGGCCTGAACTGGAACAGGCTTCCCAGAGAGGTTGTGGAGTCTCCTTCTCTGGAGACATTCAAAGCCCGCCTGGATGCGTTCCTGTGCGATCTGATCTGGGTGTTCCTGTTCCGGCAGGGGGATTGGACTAGATGATCTTTCGAGGTCCCTTCCAATCTCTAACATTCTGTGATTTTTTTTCAATCCCTTGCATCTGACTTTCATCAAGGCAAGGTATCTCCTGCTTCAATCTATCTTCAGATGAGTGAAAAAGAATGGCTATGCCCATGTCAGATTGGGCACCTGAGCTGACACTTTTACACTTGTAAAATTGGGTTAGTTATTTAGCCTGGGAGCTGTGAGGATCATTTAACTATCATTTATAGCATACTAAAGACCTGCTATGAGTTAGACATTTTATATCCATAGTATCTATCCGTGACCTTGCTAACTTATGCTCCTCTTCAGCCCTAGAAAGTGGTCAGGCTTGTGAAAAGAAGAGAAAATAATATTTCTGGTAATATTCTTTTTCACTTATACTTGGATTCAAATTACGAAGTGCTCACATACCTGACTATGCTTTCTCAGGGCTCCAAGATATTTAAATTGTTCCCTCAAAGATGCTACAATGAAAATCCTCTGACGCTTTTTTGGTACGTACCTCATGCTTCTGATACATCAGAATGTTTAATCACACTTCTAACACGAATTCTTCCTGGAATCCTTTCAACTTGTTTGTAGGCACTTAAAATGCCAAATGTTCTAATTTTTTTAAATGCAAGAAAATGGAGACAAAATGTATTTTTCATATGAAAGAAACTACAAAAGGACAAATTCATACATGCCATTGCTCTGTAATTTGAATGGAGTTAGATGAGAAATTTAAACTTAACCTGTGGTAGCTCAGAAAGTAATACTAGTGAGAGCAAATATACGAAGACAGCTTGGTGTGTTTTTGTTGAACTTGCACACAATGGATTATAATTCTACTTCTCGCATATTCTGAGAAACAAAATTGTCCTTTATCTGGGTTGTCGTACCCTGACTACATCCACTTTGAATCCAACGTGGTGATGTGTTGCTCAGAACTGAGGCATCGAGCAGCAATTCCTCTGTTCTTGATAGATCGGAGAGGAGGAGAGCTCCCCTTGGAAGTCTCTGCTCTGGTAGGACTTTCAGTGCAATATGTAATGAGCATCACTGCTGTTCCACTTGAGCGGGCTGTCGAGTTAAATATGTTTCTGGAATGATGCTTCTGGCATAGCCTGTTTAATGCATATGCAATACATGTATTCAAGTAAAATAAAAATGAAATGAAATGTGCAGTCAGTGTGTGAGCTGGAAAACCTTATCCCATTTTTATGACTAACTTTGATGAGCTTGGGTGTGAAGCCGTGTTTCCCTAGAGCAGGAGAGAGGCCTCTGGTGTTTGGAGTTGTAGCACTAGTACAGCCAGGGTTCCTGGAGACGTAACACAGCAAATATAAGCCCACAGGCCTATTCCTTAGGGAACAAAAACCGGAGTGACACACGGGCTGTAATTGTTCAAGCCTAGGGAAAGGAAGGACGTATCGTGGTCTCCGTGCTAGTGTGGACATATCTGTGGAAACAGATGGCAGAACCTACATTGTAAGCGGTATGACAAAGTGCCCGACTTTGAGAGCCAGAAACACTCAGGTGAAGTGAAAATCTCCACAGACATCTATGAGTTTTGGACCTGTATTTTCAGAGGTGTGTTGATGTTTGTTTTAGCTTTTAGCAACTGGTGACCAGAAACGGATACAGGTGCTCCTTTCCAACCGACACACACGGGCCTCCCTCTAATCAGGAAAAGTCACAGTTAACTCTCTAGGAGCTTGTGTGAACTGCTGCTATGGGAAAGCTCTTCCTATGGAACGCTATTTTGCCTTGTCCGCATTACAGGGTTTCACTGAGCACCTCCTGTTGTTGAAGCTGGGGCTAATCCTGGTCTGATATAAGAATCTAGACTCCTGTTTCACAGAGATAATAGCTGTACAGCAACCCCCCTTCCATTTAGACAGGTCTGAAAAACACTGCAATGAGGCAGAGCAGCTTCTGTTTACTGTTAGCAGGTGAACGCTTTGTGTGCTGGAGGGCATGGTGAGGCAGGGAGGGAAACGGCAAACAAGATTGGAAGAGCAAGGACATCTACTGCTTAGAGACAAATCTGGTGTAATTGGAGTAACTGAAATGTGGCCAGTTCAGGAAATAGGCTGTAATATTACATTACCCAGACACAGAGTTTAAGGACAGGCAATTCTCAGTGAGAAAAGAGAAGGAGATATGACAGTATAAATGAGGAAGGACATTTACTGAAAGCAGAATAACATTCACATGGATGGCAAGGCAGAGACACCTTGAACTTGAGGCTAAAGACTGGAATGGTAAAACAATTATAATAGAAAACAATTACTGATCTCCCAGGGCTAGGTGAAAAGACAGATCAGGAAATATTTATGCAGATGGAGGACTGTACTTGGGCTAGGACATTGATCATAAGAAACTGCAATTACTCTGACATTGACTGGAATGAGAATTACAGAGGGAATGAGGAAGCTGAAACTATGTTTATTGAGAGATTAATTTTTTTTTTTTTTTTTTTTAATCCTGCAGCTTGACAGCCAACAGGATTAGAGGCCATTTGGGAAAAGTTGTAATGGTTAGGTGAGGGGGCACATCTGCTGATGCCAGTGGTCAGGCCAGAATGATGTTAGCTGGAAGTTAGGATGGAAAGAAACTGATGTTGAGTGTGAGCATGATTCTGATTTCCAGATGTGGGGGACTCCATGTTCTATTGTACTCTTGGAGTGATATCTTGCAGGTGAACTGAAGTGGATATCATTTTATTGGATGACATACCAATTAGTTTTCGAGGCTGTCTGTCCTGTCCTAGGTTTGAAATAGAACCACTGACCCTAATGGAGTTTGGTTTTCTTTCTTTTACACTTTTAAGAACATACGATTTCTGACTAGGATCAAGAAAATAGACAGCAAGTATCTGGCCAAAATTGCAAATACTTAGCTTTTGTCAAGGACAAATGGAAAAGGAGAATTATGCTTGCTAATTGGGAAATAGATTGCAAAATATTGGAAAACGACAGGCCTAGAGCACAATTTAAATCAAAGTTTGTTTTAATTAGACAAAAGTGAAGAGCTCAGTGTTTTTAAAGGAAAATGTAAAGACGCAATCTACACAAGACATTGTGAAGTAGTTTTTTCTAATGATTACATATTAGTATGAGGTTAAACAGGATTTACTGTCACTGACATCTTCAGTTATAGTAATCACATCCAACAAAACTACAACTTCTCAAGCTTATAATCAGTCATATATACAATATATATGTGCAGAGTATTTTGCAGTAAAACAACAGTGGACAATGGCTTTTTGGACCTTTTTGTTTTGCCTGTATTGTCATGTTTTTTCTGACATACTTGAGTTGTGCTGTGGCACCTGTTTTTGTTGGAGCTGATGGATTCTCTCACTATAAATGGTTAGCTTGCTCACATTTACTTGCAAAATAACTTCTTGACATAGTGTGATCCAGCATAAAGCTATGGAACTCAGGGTGTAGGGTCTGCTGTGCTCTGGTGTAAGGCTGGAGGACACTGTAACCCTGTAGGGACTGGAATTTATATGTCTGGGGATGGAGGATAGGGTGATATGGAAATAGCTAATGCCAGTCTGCAAGAAGACAACATGAGGATTTGTTCTCTCTGGGTAGTAGCAGACTGACAAGGAAGGGACAAATACTTTTTCTGTGAGATGCAGCTGATAGCAGAGTTACATGGCTCAGAGAGACCACTGAATTCATCACACGTACCTATAGAAAGTATAATGACAAAGATGCAGAGAAGGTCCTATTCCAACAGCTTTTACTTACTTAACCTGTCCTGCAGAAATCCACAAAGCATAATTTACAGACAGACCCTTGCCTGTTTTTACATTGACATTCCATTGTTGACTAACTGGTGGTGTATATTTGTAATGATGTAATGAATATTTGATGTAAAAAATGTCTCTCGTGGGAGCTTCTGCAAGCTCTTTGCCAGGAATGTTCATCATTACTTTTGAAATGTTAAACCTTTTGGCTGGTCAAAGGGGGAATGTTATATTCCTTCACTCATTCTGACAGATTCTTGGTTGGTAAAAATCAGCATACATCTTTTGGATTGAGATTAACGAGGCAGCATCAATTATACCACACATGGGCCTGTCATGGTAATTTAATAAATTTATAACTCTAATATTTCCAGAATAAATATGATTTTGAAATGTGGTTATCATTAATACATTTTAATAGCCACACCAAGTTCACTATATCTTTCAGCAGTCCTGCCTGGATATTCCCTCTGTAGCATATTTACAGAACTTGAGCAAAATTAGGGAAATGAACTGTTTAAAAATTTTTTCTGTGTGTGCATATGCGTTTTGCAGGCCAGAGAATAAGAGTTTCAAGCATAGGCAAATGATTCCTTCTGCTGCTTTCAGAAGGCAAGTTCAGGATTGATGTGAGGAGGGTGTAAGGGCTGGCTGAGGCTGAGGCAGCAGAGGATTTACAGACCGTACCCAGGATATGCTCCAAGGATAGCACAATAGTTGATGTCATCTATCTATAAAGTTGCAAGGGAGGAAGAGAGGTGAAACACAAAGGGGCAATAGCATGGAGGAGTGCTGCGAAGCTGCATGTTTAGAGTCACAGCGCTGGTACAGAGAATATTGTGCATGTGAGTGTGGAGGTGCCTGGGGGGAAGGCAGTCTCTTCTGCATATTCAAGTTCTTTCTCAAGTGCAAGATTTCGAGCATGTTTTCACAAATAACATTAACATACAGCTGCTGAATGCCAGCTAGAAGTGTGTTGTTCCTTCTGCAATATGCAGATGTGATTAGTGCTAAAAATAATACCTAGCTGAAAGCTCTGGGAGCTGTATATCTTTCCAATAATTTGTCTTTCTTTCAGACACCAAAGAAATAGTGAAAACAGTTACAGAAACAAGAAAAAGAGCTTAGCTAGATTCCTTCTGTCATCTGCAATGTAATTTTATTCACTTAGCTCTCGCAGGCTGTTATGGGGATTTCTTCCCCCCTCCCCTAAACGCCTTGTCTGCATTTCGGAGATCTTTTTTGAGCTTTCTTATTTCTGCAAAGGGAATTACCGCCACCTCCTGGTCAAGCGCCAGAGAATACTAAAATACCTCCGCCCTGTACCCGTGAGCTGTGCAATCACCCCACCCCCGGGAAGCAGGGGCTTTCTGCGGGAACCCCCATGGATTCGGTGCAGGCTATGCCGGTATGATCGTTATACCAGTTATTTATCTGACCATTCAGAGAAAAAGGAAACACAGAACTCATCCTAGGTTGGCAGCCTGCTCCAATGGGTCCTGACTAGTCTGAGATTTGTCCATGGTTCCATCATTGGTGTAATACGTGAGTGGAAAGAAGTCAATTATCTGTTCTGTGAAAAGAAGACAATTTAAGCATTCTCTCATTGGACAATGTCTTAGACTTCTTCAACAATACCCCTTACAGATCAACAATACCCCTTTGTGTTACAGATCAACATAAACTGTGTCTGTACTTTTATTTTCGCTTCCTGAAGTGACCATTTCAGCACAGGCAATTCAGGAGCTTAAAAATCAGTTGGGCTGACTGGCTAAAGGCACAGCTGAAGGTCATCAGTTCCCCTCAACTGGTGGCATATATTGCCAGTCAATGCCTTATGCTTTTGTCACTGTTTAAATAATATTCCTGAGACTGCATGTGAAAGGGGACAAAACAATTCTGTTTCCCCTAAAAATCCAGTCTTTGGTATGATTACATCTTCTGTGATCTTTCTTCATCAGAAAATTCTGGCTTATATGTAAGCCAGTTTATTTATCCTCATCTCCTAATTTTTGTTTTCCAATACCTTGCCTTCATTGTGACCCCTAAGTTCATAGGCAGAAGTAATCGAAAAAACCACTTCAGTATAGCCACCTTCAGAGTGAATCTGCCAGCCAGTAAAATATAAAGGTTGATCTTCTAAATGCTGGTATGCATTGTGGATTGTGGTGTGTAGGAAAGACTAATAAATAAGGATGCAAATCTGGAAAGTGCCATTACAGAATTTTGGAAGTTTGGCTTGTGCTTTACAAGAAAAGAATCCTTAAAGCATGAGACCAGAGGCCTGCAGCCATGAGCAGCATTTGACTTAACATTTTGATTCATGGTGCTTGTTCACATCCTTTCTGTGCTCTAATCCCACATCTCTCTAATGGACTCTGCATGAAGAAACATTTTGGCCAGAAGTCGACACTTCTCAACAATAAGACTTGAAGCAACATTAAATCTTATTTTTGTTTATTTGTAGTTTCCATTCATATTTACAATGAAGTGCAATAATCTTTTCCTCCCCACCGTGTAGTCTGTGGGACTTTGTGTTTAATGGTTTTCATGTTCTTACTTCTTAGAGAGTAGAGAGTAATTTATGACATTCTTTCTCATAGGCAGTAGGCCTCTGCTCATCCCATTAACTGTTTCTAGTAAATAAATGATCTCGGAGCATTTTGTTATGCCCCGAAGATGCACATGTTTGTGTCATATGTATTAGCCAAATGTTCCATAGCGCAGGAAAAAACAAATGCAGCAGAACAGATAGTTGTAAAAAGCCTATCACCAGGATGTTATTTAGAAGAAATCAAACCTGACCTGATAAATTTTGGTTGTTTGTGTTTTTTGGTTGGTTTGTTTTTTGTTTAATTATCTTCAATAGACAAACAAGATGTATACAGATTAAGATTCTGACCTTTGATGCAAAGCCTGACAACAGCAGACAGTTAAAGCAGGAGGGGTAGCAGATTTAATCACAGATTTTGCCCACATTCAGCAGACCAGCAGGGCACTCATTTCAGAGACTCATAAGATTATTCTTTCCCCCTTGTGAAATCCTCTTGCTGCTTTCTGGTTCACTGACAGCATCTGAAGATGCATTCTGATCCGATGTGGTGCCACTAACAAAGGAATCCTCTCTGGAGCCCATCGGTGATAGAAATTGCAAGGGTTTCACTTCTAACCTTGTAATTGATCTTTAAACTCACTTCAAAAAAACACTTGCCAACTTTGCTGAGCTGGGAGTCAGGGAAAGAAGATCACGCTCGTTTTTCTGTTCTGCTTTACAGCACTCTGCTTTCCTGTTGGTCAGAGGGTGAAACCAGTGAAGACAGCAACGGTTTCCATCCTCACAGTTTCATCCTTCAGGCTTGCTGTCAAGACTACACTTTTCTAAATCACATATAGTAGGCTCCACAGTGTTCCTTTCTACTTGAAAAAGACATAATTGCTGTTAGTCTTTTTACGGGGTCCTTCGCCTAGCTGAACCTCCTCATCTCCCTTCAGCATTCCCTCCCCTCCCGTGAGGTGTAAAACTGAAGGCCGTGATCACTACGCAGAAGAGAGATGCTGGATGTCACCAGGCAGTTTCCACTGTGCCTTTGGTGACATCCAGCAGAACTGCCAGGGTAGGTCAGCCATCTGCTCAGTGTGCGTTTTGTCACAAAGTCAGCTCAAGTTTACCAAACAGCATTCAATGGCAGGATGAAGTGAGCCCCCTCCAGCTTTGCACGGAAGCAGATGAGAAGCGCTGGCGTGAGGTGTTTGTTCGGGCCCTGAGCTGCAGCTGGGAGGCTACAGGAAGCCCCTGGCAATGGAAACATCCTCAGCTGCCAGCAGCCTTCTGCAGAGTAATCATAGTGCCTGTGGCTGCACCCCTCAACTGCCACCAGGAAAACCTTTTCTTAGGCACGTCTGTGTCCAGAGTTCTGGAAAGGTGAATACCGGATTTTACTGAAGTACCTCAGAGTGGAGTTACACAGAGAGGGCAGTACAACGGCTCTTTTCTACTGACAGGAGGACAGCCTGCTCCCCCCGCTCCATCACCTTGTACTGAGTCACTGAACCTTGCTGTGAGCTGATTCAGCTTCCTAACTGAGCAGGAAACACCCCAGCGAAAGAATTAATAGATTTCTGCTGAGTTAGCGAGTTGAATCGGCTCACAGAAAAGTCTGAGTGCCAAAGCCGGCACAGGACAGGGCTGGAACCGTGCAGCTGGACATCTTTTTGGCTGCAGCACTGTCTCTTCATGTACACTGTGTACCCTTGCTTTTAGGCAACCAACCCATTTGCCCTTACGTTTAAGAATACATTAACTGCTCTGCCAAGCAACAGCTAGACTCAAAGGAAGGGATTTTCAGGGAACTAAATCTAGTGGAGTCCCCCAGGGTTCGGTATTGGGACCTGTGCTGTTTAATATATTCATCAACGACTTGGATGAGGGAGTAGAGTGCATCCTCAGCAAGTTTGCTGATGATACGAAACTGGGAGGAGTGGCTGACACGCCAGATGGCTGTGCTTCCATCCAGCGAGACCTAGACAGGCTGGAGATTTGAAAAAGAAAAAATTTAANCCCGCCTGGATGCGTTCCTGTGCGATCTGATTTAGGTGTTCCTGCTCCGGCAGGGGGATTGGACTAGATGATCTTTCAAGGTCCCTTCCAACAGCTAACATTCTGTGATTCTGTGATTCTGTGATTCTGTGAAATCAATGGAAATCTGTTGGTTTCTGTAGAATTTTTTTCTAGGGAAAGACTAAACAAGAGCTCAGGATTTCAGTGTTGCAGGACATGTCAATGACATGGATGGATGGCAACCTATCTCTTCCTGCTGTCCCATGTATAAAGTGATGAAGTTTTGTGGTTCTGCAAAGACAGTTATTTATTGAAAATCTCTTCCATACAAGATAGAAGATTGTGAAGAAACTCCAAATAGAAAAAAAAATATATATATTCTTTTACAATCTGGCATATTGTCATCTTTGTTCTACAGCATCCCAAATTAAATCACACTGTAGCACTTACAGCAGGATTGAAACAGCTGTATATGGGGTGATCTGAATGCAGAGAACCAAATTCTCCTTCCCCTTATACTACCTATATTTTCACTGCTTTCAGTGGAGACACATTTTAAAAAGAATTAGCCAAATGCTTTTTAGATATTGTTGATGGGATTAACCTGTTGGATTAGCTATTGATCCTTTAGCAGTGATTTTAATTTTCATATCAAATGATCATTCTTCCTGGGAGAAAGCTGGCTTGAACAGGAAAAATGCATCCTGGCATGGTTTTGCAGAGCAATCATCTCTTATGGTAGTTTCAATCAGGAAATGAAAGCATGTCTCAGTTTTCCCTTTGGCAGTCCCATGCTCTTCACTGTTTTGTGGAAAAGGGGGAAAAAAAAAATCAGGTGATTAAAACAGAACATCCCCTTTTAACCCTGCTTTTTCTGAGACTTTTACCTTTCTCATTTTTTTATTGTATGAGCTGATGAACTGTTAATGACTGGTAAGAGAGAGAATAGATTATGCACTTAGCCTTACCGTCTGACTTAGTTAATCTTCCAAAATGCAATTTATTCTGAGTGCTAACTGTAGTGTGTTTAATGGAACACGGGGTTAAAGTGAGAAACTGGAATCAAATGCTCTCTATCTAAAGGCCAATCAATAACTGAATAGTTTGACAATCCCAGACCTCTGCCACTTTAATGTAATTGGAGTGTATGGAAAATACATTACTTTTCAGCACCTACCAGCATCAACTTCCATTATTTGTGAGACTACTCTGAATACATCCAAGTCATACTGTTGCAATGATGTGAAAGGAGCGAGAGTAGAGGTTTGTGCTGTCTTTTATGTCTATTTTGAGGGAGTTTGCAGTTTCACACAGATTGCAGTTTGCTGTGGATATTGGTTTTGGGACACACATGGAACCTCTCAGTATGTTTGAAGATTTTTATGGGCTGGTCTGTCTAAAACTAATGAGGCTGACCATGTTTGAAGCTGGTTACAGGGAGTCTCTGTAGCAGTCCATCATCTGTGCTTTCTCCAGATGAGCAAATAGGGGAAAAGAAGTAATATAACTGGAGTGATATTATGCAACAAATCATGTAAATGACATCATGTGCAAAAAGATATGAACAGTGGAATTCATTTTTAATAATCACCCTTAATAGTGATCATTCGGTTGTATCAAGCAAAAATTGCTTTCCAAAAACAATTTCCTGTGACTGCTTGTATGTTTGCTTCTTACTCATATTAATAAATGGGAAATTCATCTGGAGAGAGACTGGGAGAGATTCCTTTCATTTCCTCTGGTTTGCAGAGGTAAGAAACAATTTCATATCTGTTTGAGTGTCATTCAGCTGCAGTAAAGAAAATCGCCAGAAGGCCCGGTTTAAGGCAGTTACAACTAACCCACCTGCTTTGTTACTGCAGGCTGTTGAAACTTTCTACATAGAAAAGCTGAGTTCTGATTATATCTCTGTTTTGGAAAGCTCATTATTTTATGTGTGTGTGTACAGCTATATGGATTATTCTTTTGAAATGTCCTACTGGCAAAAACAGCCAATTCACCCCAGTGGAGCTAACTGAATATTGACTGCTCTTCTCTCTTCAGGGGATCCAGCTACTCCAGGTAGCATTGCAAACCTAGCCTAGTATTCTCAATGTGTTCTCCTTCCAGCTTTAGATATAGGCAGCATAATTGTAAAGAGATACTGGAAATTTCTTTGCTTAACAGCTTTTTTAGTTTTAATTCTGCACTCCCTGCTATTTCTCAAAATCTGACTCTGCAAATTTCAGATTCATGTCTAGTACAGGATTAATACAGAAGAATGCATGTGTGCTTTTATGACTTTCCTTGAACACCAATCCAGAAGTTTACTCTCAGCTGTGACACAAACTTACACAGCTTTAATGGTTAGCTAGTATTTGACTATTTTGGGAGGAGGAAAAGCTTGCAGGGACTGTATGCTGACCACCAGTGACTGTCTGGAAGCCATAAGCAAGGTGGTCTTGGCCCAGCAGAAAGTGTTTCAGACTGAGGGAAAGATGAAACTTGTTCTCTGCTTTGCTCTCTTGGCATGGCAATCTACCTTCTCTGTGTTTAATTTCTCCACATGCTGAGAGAGATACGGCTGTTTGTCAGTCAGTAGATGCACAGCCTCTGTGGTTGCTATGGATTGCTAATGCAGAGGTACGCTGAAATTGTAGCTTTAATTCCATTCCTAGTTGGAAATTGGGAAGTTTCCTGGAACCTTTATCAAAAAGAGACCTACTGACTGGGGCTGTGGTTTTGTAAGTCATGGCTCCTTGTCATAGAGTCTTCCCCCCTGCCTACTTTTATGACTGGAAAAGGCTGTTGAGACCAGCAGGGTTTTTACTTACTGCTGCTAAATGCTGGTATTTCCATGAGATTTAATGTATTTTACAATTTTATAAGTATCCATGAATAAAACTTCTCTAGTAACGAGGAATGAAGCTAAAAATATGTAGTTTTTCTATGGATTTTTTTATCACTCTGAGACTAGACTCTGATATTTAAAGCAGATTCTAAACAGTATTTCTGAGATTTTTTTAACGGAGAAAACCCCCCAAGCTAAAGGGAACTCACTTGATGGAGGGAGAAGCCCAGAGGTTCTCAACAAGAAGCTTGCTGGGCTATACACAGAGAGGGAGGGCAGCAGGAGCAGTTGCTGAATGTAAAGTAGGGATGGTTCAGGGGTCAGAGGAAGCCTGGACTCCTGTGAACCAGAGTTATTTCTATGCTGCACAGGAAACTTCTCATATGACACTGGGCATTTGCTTGCATGCAGATTTTCAAGGTATTTCAAAAGTGTTTGGAGGTCTAAACCATAAGAAAAATTATTGTAGTGTTTAAGCCGCTGGGGCACCATGGAATTAATAAGGTTTTCTGCTATGGTTTCATTCCTTGCCTAGTAATTCTATTGTTCTAGTTTTGTTATGTTTGTCACAGAGCTCTGAACAAATGCTTACAGGGAGTGGTCCACAAGAACTCTGAAAGATTTTCCAATGCTTGGGTATCGAATTTAAAACCTGACTTTGTACATCCAGCGCCTAATTATTTTTTCACTTGACCAATACTCTGCAGTTACTGATATTGTCTTTTAGTTGCCATTTAATCACTTCAGCCAGGCATTCTTCTGCAGCTCCTTTCAATTAACTTTGGATTTTGTTATCTTAGATACCATTTCATCATTTGAAATTATTTCAGAAGACTCTTTACCCCTTTTTTTCAAATCATTGGTGAATAAGTCCTGGCAGATCCCATAAGAGATCTGAGAAGTGTGGTGCTGATCACACCCATCCTGTATGAAAACTACCACTTGTTTCCTGTCTTTCAACCATTTTAATGCAGTCATTTGGGTTACAATTACATTTCTGAGATCTTATTTCCCCTTTGTACAGTAGGGAAACGGTGCTTCCTACTTTATAGGGATGCCGTGGACATAAAAATATTTCAATATTATTGCAGGGTAGTCAGAAACTGCAGTCAGAGGAGAAGCAGATCCTGCTTGATCTCAACCCAGAGCTGGCAATCACTCAGATCAGGAGCTGGGAGGCCCTCCTAGGTCTGGTAGCACAGATAAGATCCTTAGTGAGTAAGGAAGGAAAAGGTTTATTCCACTGCAGCACAATGTCAGAGGTAGGCACAACAGCACATCTGTGGTCAGGGGACACAGAAGATGTGATAGGAGATCACCAGTAAATCCAGCCCTGTGCTGACTAGCTGGTGGTAAAAGATTCAGCTGAGGCGCTTACTACCTGCTGAAGCTGGAGGAATATGTTGGTAAATCAAGATTGTTAGAAGAAGTAGGCGTGAAAACCCCAAAGATCCTGAACAGTTGGCAAACTTCTGTTCTGAACTCTGTATTTATCTCCTCTTCATAAAAATAAGCGAACCACAGCCCTGCTCTAGTCTACATCTCAAAACCCTGGTGTAATTCTCTAATGAGAAATTTTAGTAAATGTGGTCCATAAAGCACTTCTGAGTAATGACATAATGCTGGCACCTCCTTTTTACCTCCATCTGTTGAACTGCTTTGAAAGGCAATTAAATTGCCTTTTAAAATTAGATTGCTTTAAAAGGGAAAAATACTTCAACTATTTTCCTAATCTTGCCTTCCTATGTGAGCAGTCTTTTAGACAGTTGAATTGATAATATGCTATTTAGTAAGAGAATGCATGATAATTCATGAAATAGGATATAGCATTAGGTGGATGTTTGGTCCACACTGTTTAAAAAGTTGTAAACTTTTGTCAGGTTTGAGTTATATACCCAAACCTGTTGGTTGTTGCTGGTTTGGGTTGTATACGCTCTATAGCATTGTGATGCCACTGAATTGATGGAATTTACATTTGATTTATGCCAGAGTAGGCAAAAGAAATATGACCCAAGGTTTGTTATTTCTTGCAGCAAGACACATTATGTTGTTGTACTGGATAGAAAATTACTTATTTCAGAAAACTTTAATAAACCCCCCAGAAAAATAAAATAGAGTTGAGTTCACGTGGGATCAGAGATAGATGGCGCATCCTTTGCAAATCACTCTTTCCAAGCAATGCATTCACTTGATAGCTTCATTAACTTCCGTGCAATAATTTGCAGATAAATTCCATCAAAAAGCAAGTATTCAAGCACCACTAATAATATGAATTTGATTTTTGCGCATTAAAACTGTGATAAAGCCATACTAATTATTTTTAATTATCTCAAGATGAAAATACATCACTCATGTAAGTAATTATGTAAGTAATTTAAAGCTGATTAAATAATAATGATTCCATGCTCATTGCCTTCAAAGTGCTTATAACCAAATTTCATTTTAAGCAGGATCAAGAAAATAATCACTTGATTCAAACATTAATTACTAATTTTAATCCTAATTCATTAAAACCAGACCTATTTTTTTGCAGACTCTGCAGGGCATTAGTTACCATTTTGCAAAATGAGATGTTATTTTGGCATGGAGAAGTATTTTTCAAGCCGTGAATCATGACTACCAAAGGGGATTGTGAAAGAGCTCCAAGGGAGCTTTGACTTCTTGGAAAAACCAGCCCCATTTAGCGACAGTTCAGCTTCTCCAGGTTGACTGGAAAAGGAGCTGTAACTCTTTGCTATTCACAGTAGCCAGGGAGCAGCTGACTACCTTTAATGGCAATAGTAGAGCAACCTGAAGAAAAAGTGATGTGAAGCGAACATCTTTATTGAGACAAACTGGAACAGGATAGGGAACAGTTCAGGTAGCCTTAGAAGTGTAAGAATCAGGGAGTTTATTGCTTTCTGTTCAATCATGTTGGAAATTCCTAGAGAATCTGAGTCTGTTCAGGACTTGGTCCTGGAATGCACAGCCTTACAGCTATAGGAATGGTTTTGTTGGGGTTTTTTCAGCCCAGCTTGTCTGTACTGGCCAGCGTCTGCTGCTAGGGACTGGGGAGAGTACCAACACCCTCCAAAAACTTGAGAAATTGCAGGCTCCTTTGGGAAAGCACTACCTTTTTGATATGTAACTACAAATAATCTAACCCAATGGCTAAGTGGTCCTATATGATGTGTATTAGTAATTTTTCTGATAGTAGATGTCAAGCCCCAATGGGATGATTACAACCATCTTGTACCATACTGGCTGGTATAACCCTTGTTCCTGCAGCCAATTCAATAGATTGATTTTTCTCACTCAAATTTTCAGTTGTGTGCTTTGTAAATCCCAGGTGATCAGGACTCCACCTGAGGGATTATACTATCATATTATTGACAGCACTTTTAGGAACATTTCCTGGTTTTTTACACTAACCAGTTTCATGCTTCTCATCTTTTTGCTCCTCAGAGAATCCATCTTAATCAGGGGCAGAACCGGACACAGCTTCCGTGACTGAAAAATCAACAGAACTACAGTTTCAACAAGGATTTGTGAAAGGAAACCAGCAAAAAGGTAATCTTTGTTCTTTTTGCTCCATAGAGAAGGTATTATTTTGTACTGACTCAAAATGCTGTCAGCCATTCGCTAGACCTTTGGATAAAGAGAACACAACTGAAAATAGAAACTGAGATGTTCAATGCAGTGAACACGTCCAAACGTCACCTTTCTCTGCGTAAATCTAGTGACCTGAAATGGTGTGTGGGGGAGTGTAATTTATTGAAACTGTGTAGATACCAGTGGATAAGGCTGAAGTAACTGTCATTTGCCGCTTAATGGGTAGAAATTATGATGCATTAGTTAAATTGTCAGTGTAAACCAGAACAACCCATACATGGCAGACATTTATTTTAATAGAAAGCTATCTGTAAGATGAAAACAGTTAATCACTGAAGAGTACTCTCAGCCTTTTAAGGAGCACAGGACAACAACAACGACGATTGGAAATAACACTGAAGATTAAGGCCATATGTCAGCTGCAGAAAAAAAACTGCCTGGCATAATGTTGTGCCCAGGTGGAGACTGGGCAAAGAGGACGAGTACTGTGTCTTCCTCCCAAAATTTCCTCCTGTATTCTTGTGCCTGCAGGAGGTGGGCAGCCCCTCTCCTGGCAGATTTAAAGTCTAGGTCTCCCTACAGGGAGAATTGGAAGCAGGGTGTCTCTGGGGTGCCCTGGGCTGGCGGGGCTGCAGCTGTCTCCCTGCAGATGATCACAGCAGCTGGTGGGCTGAGAGCAGACAGCGAGCGCAGCGTGCGGAGTTTGTCAGCAGGTCTGCAGCAGTGTTCCTGTGCACCCCCAAAAGCAGCAGCAGCATGGCCCGGGTGAGACACTGTTAGCGGTGGCTGTACAAGGAAAAGGAGATGTCAGAGACTTTCTGAAAATAATTCCTAGTTCCTACTGCTCTGAACTGGGATTACTTACTTTTTTGCCCTATTGTTCTAAGGCAGCAGAATTTTACTTCGCCTCACTTCTATGTAAGCCATGAATGGCATTGGTACTGGGAGTGCTGGTACAAGTTCTCATTTTGAACATTCCCTGGTGCTACTTGCTCTTTGCTCAAGGCAGCTCATGAGTGCAGGGTATTGAACGTGCTGTTAAATCTCTAAGGCAAAGAACTGGCACAGACGCAGTCTCTGCCCCTCATGTCACCTGAACAGTAAAATGAAAAAAAATGCAGACATCTCAATTGATTTCCGATAAGGAAGCAGTTAATTCCTTTGCTAGTGACTAGCTGATTGCCCAGGTGATTAGGATCAAAGGGGAGAGCAGGCTGGAAAGAAAGCCAGTCAAATCCACCAGGGAAAAGGACAGGAACTTCATACAAACTGATGCTGATAAAGTAAGTGGGAAATGTTGGGCTCTTGGTGGGTTGAGAAAAATTGGACTGGGGAACTTTATGTGCTCTGTAAGACTCCCTCAGTGTCCCTGGGGGGCTCCCCATTACCCTCAGAAGGAAAGCTTACTACTTGAGGTCTCTGTTTCTTAATTTGAATTCCTTATGTCTGTTTACCTTATTTTTCCCATTTTTCTCTTCCTCCTATGTAAGAGAAGTAGCCTCTGAAACAGAATAGTAACTCCAAAAACTTGAGGCATGACCACACAGCTCTGCAGAACTTGTTAGTGAGAGAGGGGAGACAGACACCAACTGCCTCATTCTCTGATTTCTCTCATCTTCTCCAGCATAAAACATTACTTGGAGAGTAGCCCATTACTGCTACTATCTACGGCACGTTGGCTCAGTTCGTTTCTCTTTGGTTTCTGTCCCAGTGTCATATACTCAACTCTTTTAGGGCTGAAACAGGTCTCTTGTTCAGGAGCTGCTGAACCAGTAGCACCTCTTTAAGTTTCTTGCAAGTGAAGTAGAAACTAAGGCACTGTTAAAAACCAATGTTAAAAACTAGAGATTTGTCCTTGCCTGATCATAATGTTCCAGCTGTTAGACTTTGAGGACTCGGGGAATTTGACAGGGTGATTTTGGCTAAGAACCAAAAACTAACACTTCTCAACATGCAGTAAAGGGACAAAACAGAAGTTCGTTTTTCACCGCACAGGAAGCCACAAACAAAACTGTTCTTGAATCTCTCCTTTGACATGTTTCTTTCTATTGCTACAAGGGAGGGAATCCCAGATCATAGTATCTTGGTCAGAGGCAAGGATGAAGGGACTCAACTCTTATGTTATTCTCTTCTTTCCTGGAAACGTGTTGGACCCTTTCAGGTGTGCAGATTTAACTTTTTCAGATGATTCTTTCAGGCTCCCCAAATGTAAGCTCCTAGAGAGACAGGAAAACGAAGAGCTCCCATGTTCAAGATAGCTGAGAGCACTGCCAAGCTGAGTGTCACCAAAGGCAAGGTGCCTTTCTGAGTAGAGTGAGGTGACTGGGGAAGTCTGGCTGGGCAGAACGTCCTCATCAACTGCTGGATTGCCATGCACTTGATGCCATACCTACACCATGGAAATGATCAATGTAACCAATTTTGGTATTCTGCATCAGTGTCACAACATAAAAAGCTGAGTTTAATACTCTGAGGGAAAACTCGGAACCTGTCTCAGTTTCAGGGTCAAGGGAAACTTTAGATGCACAGCTGGAGGAATCAAAGGCAGCAAGGCATTTTCCTGGCTCCAGTTTTTATCTTTCTTTTTGCAGAGGGAACAGAGATCTAGTTCTTTAGGTCATGCCCTATAAGGACAAAATGCAGTTTGCACACAGCAGGAAAGAGCTCTTTTAATTGTCCCTTGTCCCACAAAACAAAAAAGGACTTGACCAACAAATACAGATTTCTTTTTACATTCCTAAGCCTCTTGGAGTTCAAAAGGTCCTGCTTCAAGCAATAGCCCAAGTATTTTTAATAACCCCCTATTTTTAATGTCCCCTGTTCAGACACCCTCCAACCTTCCAAACCCAAGAGGAGTGCTCCGAATCCTGTCTGATAGAAGACCCCTCGTTATGACCATCTGGGCAGTGCTTTCTGAACAGCTTGATTTCAATTCTGACAGACACGGGGCATACAGCACACCGAACTCACACAGATCAGTAATGCTAAAATGACAACACGGATTAGACCATACAACACAAAAAGTTGAACAAATTATATTAAGATTTTTATCTTAAAGCAGGATACACATGCTTATTTAAAAATACAGAAACATGAATAAAAATATAACGCTATTAGTACACTAGAATCCCTCAAACTTAACTGGAAAAACCCTCTCAAATACTCTGTACATTTTTTTCTTTTTACAAACATTTGAAAATGCCAATCCTATAAACTGATATAAAAATATCATCTCTGGAACATTTTCCTAAAACCATGAAAAGTTCTGTTTCTTGCAAAAATGCACTGTACAACTTGTGTCATTTCAGAATTGCCCCCCACTCAGACGAGGTAATAGATCTCGGGTGCAAACTGAGCTGTAAATGCAGTAATGCTTTAGCAATCTTACTGGAGCTCCTACAGCTGATCATCCCTTAACTTGTAAAAGTCTTTTAAATTTGGCCTGACCTATGGTCAGACTACTGTGGCCCTTCCTCCTCTTTATAAAAAGGGCAAAAATAGAGGCTTTTCGGAAGTCTTCTTCAATGAGTTATTTGTTTGTTCTATGGCTTCATACTCGTGCAGTGATTTCCATCCTGTGGTCCTAGCTCCTCCAGCACCATCTGTGAAAGGTTAGCCATGAGACGCAAAGCTGTTGTTCTAAGATAATCAGATCCTTCACACTTAGCTCAGCACTGAAGCCTGCGTAGGCTTCAGACACAAAGCCGTGACCCATTCAACGGATGGGGGTCCAGGCCTGGAATGCTTGATTGCGACAGTGCATCAGAGCCTGATCCTCAGCACATGTGCTGACAGCTAGAGGGACCTTAAATAAACAGTGTTATCCTCATGCCAAACTGTGGTAAAGGAATTAGCAATTCTTATACAAACAGGTGCTGTCTGAAATCTGAATTGAATATACTCTTGCTGAGACTGTATTTTAAAAATATTATTCACCTAGCATTTACTGATTCTGATGTTCTTCAAATCAAGGAGTAGGAACTGCTGAAGACAAGGGAGTGTGAAGAATCTTCACACGTAAACATGAGCTTATTCTTTTTTTCCCTAACAAAACCAGGTATGTTAAATTAGGTTCCTTGATGGTATTACTGCAACCCTGAAATGGGGCAGAGCAAGTACATCAAAAATACACTCTGTTCTCTCTCCTCATATCAAGTGCTCTCAATTAATATACTTACAGGAATTAAAAGCAGAGATTTTTGTATGTCTTTATGATGTTTATCCTTTTTTTTCCATCTAGTTCGCTGTTTTTCAAGTCATTAGAACTGTATTAGATATGTAAAGCACTCTTGGTTTTCACAGCAGTTTACATTTTTTTCTCCTCTGAATCTTCACAGTACCAGTGGTAAGAAAATAGTTCCCCAGGTCCCTGCCCGAACTGCAGTGGGGAAGAAAAGTGAATTGCTCAGTATTTGAACACTCTAGTGCTACACAAGTACTAGAGTTAGAAAAAGTAGTACAAATTGTACTGGGCAATAAATTGATCAATCAGTGAGGCCAGAAAGTCTCGGGGCTGTGCTTTTGTGACCAGGCTGGTTTCACGAGCTGTTTGTTGGGCTGGGGTGTGGGGGTTTGACACTTTGACCAGTGAGCAATGACCAGATGCTTGGAAGCTGCATCAGACATTTACAATGCCGAGGTTGACCACAGCTGAAATACTATGTGCTGGGAAGGAAGTGGGAGTGTTTCAAATTACTTTTACATTGAAATTCTGAGTGTTAGGCCTTAGTGTTACATATCTTCAAATCCCTTTAGAACCATGAAGGAATTAGTGCTCAAAATATTTCCAAGTTAGCACCAGCTGCTGATAAGAAAATATGACAAAGGAAAAAGGATTTGCCAGAGCCCAGGTGGATTTTTCTTTTCAATGTTTTTTATTCTAAATGGAAATGAGAGGTGTATTTGTCTAAATTTGTGGTTTCTCATCTAAAAAGCCCAGTATTTCAGTCTGCAAACGAGTAGTGGAATATGAAAATGTTTAATGCTAACAGATTGCCAAGGCCTGGGTCTGAAAAGCAGTCTGTACCTTTGCAAATGCCATGGACAAAATCAGACAAAGCACAGCCTGTTCACACCATCTCCTGTCACAGCCAAATTCCACTTCTGCATCCCAGGGGTCCGGCCGGAGAAGGGCTGCCCCATCCCACTCAGAGGCTCTCCTGCGACACTGGGTACCACAGCTTCGTCTTTTACAAGCCCCTTTGTAAAAGTTACTTTTTTTTTTTTTTTGTCAGAGTCTAATTGGGAAAAACAAAAAAAGTTTCTAGGGTTCAGAACAATTTTCAGCCAATATATATCCCTGATGGCTTGTATTCCTTTTTCTCCTTGTGCCTGCATTTATCTTTAGATTGACCTTTTTCATTACTATCCTCTTATAAAGACATCAGTTAACTCGTGTCTTAGGCTTAATAAATCAGGCTCTCCTGGTCTTATCTTGCAGAATCGTATCCACTTTATTGATACCATTTTAGTACTTTCTTCAACATCTAGCTCTTGCAATTTCACAGAATTAGTTGCCCTCTGCACACTGGCTTTAATACTTCTCCATCCCAACAGGAGATTTGTCTCCTGGTGCAGGCTGAGCTTTCATCCTTCTGTCATACTGCGTCTCGGTTTCTTGTGACAAACTCTATAACCACAGTCCTTCATTATCAATTAACAAGAAATATAGCAAAATCCTTTGTTTACTCCTCACATGCATAAGCTAATATTTGTATTGTAAAATTTCATCCCTTTCAGTGTTCAAAGTCTTCCAGGGTTGTTTTTCTGAGTGTGCCCTGATCCCTCTCTAGATGGGTGCCTCCCAACTTCAGGTCAGCCCCAGCCTCACGGTGTCTGTGCTTCAGTAATTAATGAACCACTAAGCAAATCCAATTACCAGACTGAGACATGAGAAATTCCACTTGCAACTGCCACCCAACCCCCACTTTCTTTTCAGTGTCACCTGCCCTCCTTTAGCCAGCTGCTCACACACCTCATCACCATGCTGCTGGTTTCCATTTTCTCCCTCTCAGCACTGTTTTCCACATTTTCCACACGTCCAGTCTATCAGATGCTCCAGATCGATGAAATCTGCCCTTGCTCAGTTCTGGCAAGTCTGATTCTTTGCTCTTAGCCATGGAAATTCTGCAGACCTCATCTCCTCTCTTTGCTTGCTGGTTGGCTTGTGCATTGCCCTCTTATTTTCCCCTTGAACCTGTTTTTTCCAGCACTGGATTCAAACCTTGCAGTTTTGCAGCATCAAAACAGTTTTTCTTCTCTCCTTTAACAGGAAGCCTGCAGTGAAACCACATCTGTAGCTGCCACTGCACAAACAGGAAGAGTTTAGCTCTGCGCTGCCAGCTCGAGCTCATATCAAAAACAACTTTTCTCTTACAGTTTGAACTTCTGACTCATTGCTCCATACAACTATCAGAACTTAAGAGAGCTAAGGAGCTAAAGGGTGTAACAGAAAAATAAGATCATAGCTTCTTTCCATAGAATATAAACCAACTTTTAATAATAAAAACTTCTATCACGTTTCAATGAGAATACCATATACATTTCCATGTAAAACAGTGCACAGTGTAAATGCCCTTAGATATCCTGCTACGATTCTCTAACGTTTACAGTGACTGCGTGTGGGCCAGGATCCTCACCGGGCGGGGAAATCGCTGCAGTTCTGCTGAACAGAGCTGACGTACACCAGCGAGGATCTTGGACTACGTGCTCTCTTTATTTTTGGGTGTTCCTATAGTTCTTATTTTGATAATACTAAGTACATTTTAGGTTGAGGATTCAGTAAAGAAACACTAATTTCTTCTTCAAACAGCAAATGGCAAGAATAACTTTTCCAAAATTAACAAAAAAAATCAGAAAGTGCATTGAAATAATGATCTGCTCATCTGGCTGCAGTACAGAATGGGTACTGGGCAACGAACCCCTGCACCCACACCTGGCGACTGATGGGCTGTCCTCGTTCCACACAACTGGTTGCTGCAGGTCAGAGGAAACACTTAAAAGAGATTAAACAAAACCCGTTTCTTCCCCAAAATTATTTCAGTTTGTGAGTGAAGGGAAAAAAAAACACAATTAAAAGAAAGAAACAAGGTTCAGAACAATCTCCATTCCCAGACGTGTCATAAGCCATTTTGTGTCAATGTGTAGATTAAAAAATTAAGAGACCTTCACATCCAAATGGAAAAAGTCTAATTTTAATTTTTGACTTGGTTTGGATGTTAATAAAATAAAATTAAGCCAGCTAAAAACCAAACAACCTCACAAATAAAACCCCCCGTTTTCTAGAATATACATCACTGCAAAGCACGTCTCCTAACTATGAACTGCTTTAAACGAGGCTGTGCAGAAACAGAGGAATGGTAAGTTCCCTATACCCCCTCCTACTGAGACCTGCTACAACTGAAATTCGTTAGGGATGGGTGGTCGTATTAAGGCACTCTCTCCAAAAGAACATTATTTCTGTCCTGAGACTGCTGACATGTTTCAATTAGTTTCAGACAGTAATTTGGAAAAAATTACTGTGCTTAGGATAATACTGACAGAATGGAGAACAATTTTTCAAACAAGAAAAAAAATAAAGTACATTATATACATGATTCCTTTTTTTCTTTTAACTTAAAAGCATCCCTAATACATCTTAATAACTGTATTAAAGACTACTTAAATATTGAAAGATTTTAAATAATGTAGATTTTTTTCAGTAAACTGGGAGTAGCTGTGTAATTGCCAGCATATTGGTCCCATTTTAAACAATATAATTTTTATTTAAATCTTGTATATATAATAACATGATCGAAAACACATATTCCACTCCACATAAATAAGTATAGTTCTTCTGACCTGTTTTAAAAACTACATTTGTTCAAATAATCAGATTATAAGACAGTATTTTTCCTTTGTAAAGTTTCCTTTAGAATCCTTCACTCCCAATCTCTTCTCTTAAATAGCACTGTCTTTCCAGAGTACAGAATAGGGCATTAGTAAAAAGAGTTAATGAAAAACCTGAAAGCTACAGTAAGTAAAATGAAATAATGTTAAGAAGTATTATGGAATGTATACTCTGCAGCATAGAGAGATTGGTTCTCACTGGTCTGAAGTGGAAAATTACTCCAGAAGAAATTCTTTATGTTCATATTTGAATAAACGGTAGATTGTGCTATTCGTTGTTCCAAAGTGCAGGTCAGTTCATGAAAAGTGGTGTTTATGAAGCTGCTGCTCAAGGACACTGACCAAAACTATGCTGGCAATTAAATGGATGCCAGATGCAGTACAGGGAGAGAGATACGCGTCATTCATTCTGGATTTTCTTCTGAAGTCCACAACTTCCAGGTGGCAGCACAAACAAGTCATCAGTAAAACTGCACCTCCTTGAAACAGAACTGCCACTTTTCCAGGCATCTGGCAAATGGCAGGTGACATCCACCTTAGCTCTGTGGTGGTGGTTTCAGGAATTTCTTCAAGAAGCCAAAGCAATACAAGGATCTCCGCACATGCTGCAGGAGTTCAAGGCAGATTCCTGGTGCCTGGGTCCAGCAGGTTCAGCTCCTCCTAGAGCAGCGCAGTCTCTCTTCCTCTCTTGATTCAGCACCACCAGGGTCAGTCCGCGTGGGTCCTTGGGCTGCTCGGAGTTGATGCTTTAATGATGCTGCAGTGTAGGTGCCTCTCCCGCTTTTATAAGTCCCCGTCTGTAGGTGGCTGGCACAACCTATAGAGTCTTTTAAGGCAGATGCAGAGTACAGTGTTACATGTACTCACATATGATAACATAGGAGTTAACATACAGAAGTTGATTCTCAGTATCAGTCTGCGAGCTTTAGAGGTAATCCCATACCAAAAACATCACTATTTTTAATTTTAATAATTGCAAATTTAGAAGTGCCATTAGTGAGTTATTAACTGAAGTATTTACAATCATTGTTTAAATACTGTTAGAGACTTTCCATCACTCTAACTTTGTCCTAATTTAGGGTCTTCGACGGTCCCTCCTCTCTTTTTCTACTCCTTTAGTTTTAAACCCAGCCCAGCATTTTTCCTGAACAGAATTCATGCCTCATAGAGGCTGGGATATCAAACAGATAAAAGAACATATTTGCTTGTTGATGTGGGTGAACAAACTTTAGAATTAGTAATCATGTTTTCAGATAATTTTTTGAATCATAACATTAGCAAATTGAGGCCAGCGGGTAAACCTGAGCGCATCTTGACTGTCATTCATGTATGACTGTTTGGGGTGGCTGTTCCTATTTTACATTTCCATGAACTCAGGTCTTTTACTACTACAGAGTTTGACAAACCTTAATGCTAGGAAATATAAACCTGAAAATTATCATTAATTCACCAGATCTCCTATTAACTTTGCTCAGTTTCATTTCACATTATGGTGATGGAACCCAGTAGGAACACTTGCATCTGATCTTTATTGCCTTGAAATAATGCAAGTAAATAGCCCTGGAATTTGTCATTGTGATTTAGAGGGTGTACAAAAGAAATGCCTCATCTTATAATTTGTTTGTAAAGCTGTTTCTTTTTGAACATAGCATGCTGTTATGGTCATAAAAATGGAACCCAATGTACGGCCATTAATAAGGCAAAATAACCATGCTGCTAAAACGCTGATGTGTGACACTGGGGACGTGGTACAGGAGCCAACACACACTATTACTTTACTCCTTTTTGAAACAGCAATTACAATCCAACAGAAGGATAAAGTTCTAAATGCAAAATATTGTTCTTTTTAAGGTCTCTTATAGTAACCATCATCACAGACTCCAAAGTTTAAAATTATTTCCTATAAATATTTTGAGGAGTAGATAGAGAAAAAAAAAAAGAGGCAGGGCTTGTTTAGAGTAACTCAGGAGTCTCAATGGGTGAATAATGTATCAGTGTTGTAAGGAAGTCTTGACACTGAACTAATACGTTACTTGGAGGACTCTAGCCCTGGTAAAGACACTCGCTCTATGTGAAGGGACAGCACAGACTTTACTGGACCTTTTCTGATGCTCATCCCTGCGTACCAGAACTGTTTCGCCTTTGTGTAAACAATGCCATTAACAAGAGCAGAACCAGAAGTTTCTCTGATATCGGTTCAGGCTGATTCTGTATATATTCTCATTTAAATCATGACGATTTGCACCACTATGAGAAAATGCTGTGTTACAGATTATGAAAAAATATTCTCTTCTCTCTGATATATGAAATTGGACACAATAGCCCAGAAAGAGATACTTCTCTTAAATATAAAGGTATTCTTACCCCGTGGAGAGATGATGAACATCTCTAGCTCCCGTTAGGTGCAGCAGGATTCACAAATATACAGGGCTTTTCAAAGTTGTCTTCTAGACAAAACCAGCACATATAACCCTGGGCAACCCATCTTCCTTAGAGCTGTGTTACTGTGTGGTTACTCTGCCTCGAAGTGCTTGCTCTTAAACCTGCTCGGCCATAACTAACCAGTAAAGCTCTTTTTCAAGCACACAGTGGTATTAGCCTGGGAATTATCTCTGCATAGCCGCAGTCAGATTTGCCATTCAGGATTTTTTCTTTCTAAGCATTCCACAGTTGGCTGTCAATCACCAGCTTTGCCAACTCACAGCAACAGTCCAGAAGAGCCCCTTCTCTCTGATCAGTTATATTTTATTCAGAAAATGCAGAACCCTTTGAAGGTAATGATCTGCACATTGTAATCAGCAAAACTGATTAATTGACACCGCACTTAGTTTAGTACAGTGGGAAAGAAGAACAGGAATTTTTTTCTTTTTTCCACTAGTGCTACTAAGGAGATCTTTGGTTATAACAGGAACTCCACAATTGTTACAGAAACATAAAACCGGCAATCAGAAAAAAAAATGTGTAATACATAATAACCTACCGAGGTGCACACTGTGGCATTTGGTCCATCACTTTGAGATTCTTGGCAGAGATTTCAACCCTTGGTCCCTAAGGAAACAGAGGATTTATGGTACTGACAGTATCGATAAAGCATCTGATCCTTAGGGGAAAATATTATAATGGGAGTATGGTTTCTATTTGAGAATCCATTAACTACTTTCAGAAGACTTGGAATCCATCGGGTGGATACATTAGTCATCTGTGTTTACTTAAAAGATGGAATTAGTCCCAAAGCACTTTACAAGCACTGCTGTGTAGCACTAGGGAATTTCTGCTATTTAACACTGTGACTGAGACTTGGTTTTTTATGTACAGAAATTGTCTTAAATATACCGGGTAGTCTCTGCTTCCTAACCATCAAGGCACACACTTTAAATAATGTACACTGAGGCATGTGTTTTAATGGCTGTAAGTGCAAGAGTTACTTTGTTCCTGTCCAACGTGTGTGTAGCTGTTCAGCCATTAACAGCAGTTTGGCCGTGGAGGTTTCTAGTGCACAAAAGACAGTGCCACATGTAAATACATTGGTGTTTGTACAATGAAGTTACTCGAATGAAAACGGTGGGATGCAGCAGACACACATCCAAACACTTACTTGCTTTCGCATGATGTCTGTCGCTTGCATGATGCACTTGGGCAAAAGTCCATGGCTCCTTGCCAGGATGGCTGCTTGCTCCAGGGACACGCTCAATGTACTTCTGGACACGGGAACAAGAGAGATTGAATCACAGACGACATTTACAATTGTACAAATAGGTATGTATAGGATACTCACCTGTTAAGAATGACATCTGTGAGATAATGGCCTTATATTTACTTTTTTAGGTTTTTTTACTTACAAAACTATAAAATGACCTCACTCCTGCATTTCCAGTCTCGTTACACCTCACTACTGCCATTGTTTGAGTCCCCAGCACCATTCCCACAAGGCTATGTTTCACTGCTCTTCTGCATTGACTCAAAGTTGTTAATGAATTAATCTTTTCTTTATTCAATAGTTTTGAGACACTGGAAGACAGTGGTGTGTTTAGAATCAATACTTGCACACACCAACATTGTTAAGCTACTTTTGAGGAACTTCCTACATTTTCAGTGTGTGATTGAAGACAATGTTGACTGAAAGCTATGTGCAATGAGATCACTGTCAGCTGCACAGGGTGATGCACTGTAATATAAAAAAGTTTGTGTGTCAATAGTAATTATTAACAGTAGTACTGAAAGTCACAACCTACCCTAAAGACAGCAGTAGATTTAGGTCCTTATTATATTTCCCTTACAATCTACCTTTCTGTTGCTTTGAACAGAATCAAATACATGGCTCAAATCTCTAGAAAGGACTGAAGTTCTCATCACAGCAGTAACACGTCGGTTTCTTAAATCTCACCTCTGCATCCCAGTACCACACATGGTGATCTGACAGGCTCCAAGGCGATAACAGAGCTCAGAGGATATAGGTAGCAGGCCAGCTCCTGATGTGTTACTGCTGGAATATCCCGACTGGGTTGGTTTTGTATTAATGAAAGACTTCATCAGCCTGCAAAGCTCATCCATCGCATTAATGGGGCGAATAAGCTGAACAAAGCAATAAAAAATGCATCAGTGGCACACTTACACCTTCACTTATGAAGACATTTACAACTCTTTATCCTATGGCTAAGCACAATAATCTACACAAGAGTAACTGCCACACAGTAACAACTATTTAGAATATATATGAACTTTGGAAATGGAAAAATACAAACAAGTATTTAGGCTTGGCACAATTTTTGTCAATTATCACAAATCACACAGATCATTTACAATTACATTACAATTGTAAAGATAGAGACTTTGATTTTGTCTTTCCTGCCGCAGTATTTAATGCCTTACATGCGTATATTCACATGTGTCACCTGCCCCAGACAGACAGACAGACTGCCTTTACAGGAGGGGCTGGGAAGTACTACTTCCTTGTTGTTTTCTTCTGTAACTCTGAACAAAGTATCACTTGCAAATTGAACGTTTGTTCATTTTCATGCATCTGTGGGAGAGGGAAATGAATTAATTCTGTCTCCCACCAGATACTGTATTTAGCAAGGGCAGTCTGGGTGATATGGCGTCTTATCAGTGCCTAAGTTAGGGGTTTGTGCGTACCACACTGCTGTACATTCTCTTCTAAGCAAAAGAACTGTAGCCCAGCTTCTGAGAAATTCAGATCAATTCTTTAGGGCAGGGAACATTTTAAAAATTATGTTTGGTCAATATGGGTGTGCCATCAGGGTATCCCACGCCTGGGATTTTAGAGATGTAGAAATAATACTTCTATGAGAGAATTTATCTCAGAAATAAACACAACAACAATACCTGGTCAATCTTCACTGCCGTAGTATTGGAATCAGTTGGCAAGTTTGATCTCTCCAGGTAAAATGTCCTGCAGAAAGGCC
Organism: Syrrhaptes paradoxus; assembly: GCA_013400615.1. NCBI lineage: Eukaryota > Metazoa > Chordata > Aves > Pterocliformes > Pteroclidae > Syrrhaptes > Syrrhaptes paradoxus. The sequence continues at coordinate 33,017 of VZTO01006794.1, forward strand.
AGCGAGGACTATGTTAGTTGGTTTGTCTCATTTCAAACACACGTGTATACTGTCTTGTATAAAACATCTGAGAAGGCTATGCTAAAAATCTTGTACTTCAAAATCTGCTTTCTTTTTGAAGGATTTTGATTGCAGTAGCTTACAGAATCTGCATTAAAATATTCAAAACCCCTTTTTTCATGTAATTTTAGATCTGCACAGAATTCTGAAGTCAAATTAGATGGGAATTTCATCCTGTACAGTGCTCTACTTCAGAATGAGCTTAACTGTGGGAAGAAAATTAACAGGTTTCCCATACCATAAGGATCTCCAAAAATCATACTTGTACAAGAAACCATCATGAATGGAATCTCTTTTACATTAAATTTTAAGGTCCTTAGCAAGGAGCACTCTTTTCCATGTCTGTTAAGGCAAAGAAGCAGTATGAAATACCTGAGTTTACGGTAGTATTGCTGCACTTTTTCAAGTGAAATACCATTAATTTGCTGTGGAAGTTCTTCCAGAGATGAGCCAGCTGGCTGTGATTGCCCCTCCATACTCTCCAGAGCTGAAGAAGAAAACATTTTACCAAACCTACGTTAGTAGTTTTCTTTTTATTCTTTTATTTACTTATCTCTATATCATCTCACTGCTCAGCAAGTGCCTGTTGGATCATGCCAGGGCTGATTCTATTACTGGACACATTTAATGCATTCCCAAGTGTGGCACTATTGTGGCAGTACCATAAAGGTGAGCTTCACAGAAAGCAGTTCTACCTAATGGCAATTACTCCCTATTAATACCCTCTTGAAGGAAATGTCCTGTATCATATTTCTGTGTGAATATTTGCTTGTCAAGAAGTCACTTCCCAGCCCAGATGATTCTGTCATGGTGTATGCTTTTAAACTCTTCTCTGTAGCCTGGGAACATCTCCTGATACCATACCAGAACAGACTATGTAGTCTGATATAATGTCTCTATGACCTGAATCTTTACAGGAAGGCATAAAAAAGCCCCAGACAGGCACTGCTTGTTCTCACTACTGTGCCTTCTAAAATCTAGCACTCCCCAGCTCTTGCTAGAATAGAAACATCTGCTTCTTAAATACATCTGTAGTTCTCAGCTGTGTTATGTTAAGAGCTCCAGGGTCAAAGATATTTTGAATCTTTCAACATCATTAGTTAGCTTATTTTTCTCAAGAAAGCTTTTTATAGACACCTTGTGTAAAGAGCACCGTGTGTAGCTTCAAGCTTCCCCCATTCTGAAACCGAGAAGGCAGTTTGGAGAAGTAGTAGCTGTCAAGATACAAGATAACCTTCAAGGCCTGACGACTTCCTTCGATGTGGTAGAAGACATGAGTATCTGGAGAAATAAAGATAAAACACTTGCTCCTTTACCACAGCAGGAGAAATGCGAAACCATTGCTATCTGAGTTTATTAAATTATCTAAGGAGGTTTCACATCTCCACCATCAGATCAATAAGGGCGAGCCTTTCCTGAGAGAATGCAGGCTCTGAAATGTTATACTTAAGAAGATACAGTTAGCATGACCTAGAGTGATGTTTGATGGTAATACAATAAACATGGTTAGTAACTAAAATCCCATCTTGTTTCATGGCATCTCATGGTCAGTAAACATGGAGAGATATCCGGAGGGTGGGACCCAGAAGAGCTCTGGAGGGACAGTCCTTCTGTCTTACGTAATGTGGTGAATGACAAACATCTGTCAGGAACTGCTCATTACCTGTCAGATCTCCGTATGTGTGACATCACACAGGTAAGGTATGCTGGCACAGACAGCAGTTGCAAATCACAGAACATGCCACCAGCACCCACGATGTCCGTCCTGCTGTTTATGTTGTGTGTTTGCAAAAGAGGCTCAGGGAATGCAACAATGCTTCAGAGAAGCTGCTCGGTACTCTCCAGGTCTGACATGGTCAGATGTCAGATCTATAACCAGGGAGGATATTAACCCGTAAAACAAACAAGAAAAAAAAGATCTTCGAAGAAACAGAGACTACTCACTTGCTACGAGACTTTCATCCAGCTGCTTGAAATAGAAGGCAACTTTGTCCAGTTCAGTCAGAGTGACCTGGATGTCTTCCAGCATGGTGCGCTCCTCCTTCTGCAGAGCAAAGAAACAGATACAAACAGGTTACAACCTGCCAGAAAGAGATCAATGGCAGGAAGGTAGAGTTGTTATGGGTATGCTTTGGTTCAGAAGACTTAGATCAGAAGGTGGAGCTTTCCATTAATTCCATCCCATCCAGGTGATTACTAATGGGGCTTTAACTTCGTGTTCCAAGCTTAGCTACCCTTTGCTTAGATGCCATTTGATGCGAGTCACAGACAGTAGAGAGGTTTAAGGACTGAATGAATCTGAAGGGATCTCTTTTCCCCAAAATTTACTCTATACCTATGAATGTGTAGAATGGTCTATCAGTTACTGTGAAATACATATCCATACATTCCATGCAATGTGAAGAAATAGTCATTACATGTTCATATAGTTTTGATTATCTTTAAAAAAAAAACAACCCACACTCCACCTGCAATGTTTTTAAAGTAAAAAAAGAAAAAAAATCACTTCTCTATAGTGTCAGGGCTGCTTGTCTTTTTTTTTATGCTCCTTTTTTTTCTTAACGCTTTACAGTTACGGTACGTTATCTACTGTAGCCACAGTTTATCTGTTCATTAGGCGCAGATGAACTATGCAAGACCAGCTCAAATACCCTCACCACGGAAGTGAGGTAGAGGCTGCAATCTATCTAGTCTACAAAAGGGGCTACTCTAAGAATAAAAGCCTAGATTTTCATGTTGTCAGAACTCTTGAAATACTCAGAACTTTCTCACCTATTTGCTGAAATGTGTGTTTTCACCAGAAGATGGCAGGCCACACACGTCACCAACAACTGAGCAGCAAAACCTCCCTAAATGCAGCAGCATTACTCCAAATGGGAAGGCAGACGTACTCCTATAGTGTGACAGTGGGTCCAGGATTTGTGAGGAGATGAAAATGATGGGATATGGAACATTGGCACATGGTTGTCAGCAGCGGGACCCTCCAGGGGTTGCTGTAGTGAGTCTAAACATGCTGCTAGAATGAGGGGCTCTGGCTGTGCTGCGAGTAGCAGAGAAGCATACAGGCAAGTGTGAGCAGACCCAAGGGTGCCACAACTCTTCATCTTACCACAGCAGGGGAGAGAAGAGACTGGTAGTTAAGTAGCACACCAGTGGCTGCTATCTGTTCCAGCCATTTTCTGCTGGCATCTCTGCTGCTCTCTTCGTACTCCCCATTATTGTTGTATCGATAGTTGAGAGCCGCCAGTAACTGCTCTGAAAAGGTGCAAATAGCAGCCACGAAAGACTGACAGAAGATGGAATCACGTCTCAGCTGTAGCTCAGTATCTGCCAGAAAAGGGGGGAGAAGCATAAAGAAGTCATGAATAAACTTGTCTTTAATCTCGCTGCCAAAGAAGCAGTTTGCATATGTGTGTGTGTGCGTGACATTTGGCTTCTGCTGCAGCTTTGCACAGACTTAACAGACAACTTCTTCTTGCTGGGTGAGCTGGGTGTACAGATGAAGACAGCATAGCTAGAGTACATCATGCTTGACAATTTTCTAGTGCACTTGACTGTTTATTATTACCTCTGCCATCTGCATGCTCATTCTTCTGACCGGGAAGAGCTGTAACTCCTTAGTGCTATATCTGGATTGATTCCCTTCTTTTTATGTTTACAGAACCAAGAGAATTCTTGAAAGAAGGTCTCTGCCATTACTTCTCTCCTGGGCTATTATAGATTCATCTTCCCCCACCCATCTGTATTTTGTGGGCTTCCCATATGCTTAATGCATTAACTGGCCCTGCCCATACGGTACCAATTGGTTTATGTTTCCTGGGAGAGTTTCCCCAGTTGTTAACTTTGCTCCCAGCCTGCCTGCCAGGCAGCCACATGCTGGTCAAATCAACCTCGTCACACTTAAGGGGATTGCAGGCCAAAGAGGCACATGAATAAGTGAAGAGCCACTTCCCAGGCACCCCAGGCTCCTCCAGCAGACACTGCAGGACACCAGCGTCCCATTGTCAAGGCAGTGTTCCCCAGAGGAAGAAGCCGAAGACATCACCCAGAGGCCTTGAAGATCTGGATTATGTTCATAAAGCACTGACAACAATAGACCGACTAATACACTCCAGGGCCTGAGCCACGTTCTCAACCTAAGGGCAACCAGCAGCACACCTCTGCTGCTGGAAGTAAGGCAGAGAGCTCAGGACTGCCCTCAAGGCAAGGGAATCCCCGGTGCCACAAAGCTGCCGCAGCCAGTTCACTGCCATCTGCTCCTCCATTCTTTCCAGAGGATGTTCACGGAAATGCTGTTGGAGATGGGACACAGGTAGAGAGGTAGGGAGTCATTATATCTGCTATCAATAAAAACAGCCTTACGGACACTAGATTGATGCCATGGGCTGGTTTGGATAGGCTCATGGATCTGCCTTGGTAGGAGCAGAGAGGTGACCCGGAGCCATGCATGTCTGTCCTCTTAATTCCATGAAGACTTGACAGTCTAACCTGGCACAATGAAATAACGACAGCCTATTCCAGTTATTTATTACCTCACTTTCAAGCAGAAGTACACCAAGCAGGTGTTTCAATTACAAAAGGACTGTATATCCACCCCAGGGAAAGGCCTGTCCCGTGAGCTGCGTGCACAATGGTTTGTGCATGGGAACAGATGAATGATGTCCACAGTGTATACAGGTGCTGCCTGCACGTCTGGGTTCTGAGTCTGCTCCTGGCTGTAATTCCAGTATACACAATCCTAACGCCTAACACACCGGCTCTGTTTGGAAAAATGACAGAGTCCATGGTCTCACAGAAAGTTGTGCAATAGGGCTCATTTTTGCTGCATGTTCTCACCACAGCAGGAAACAGTAAAGGCCATCTGGGGAGGAGGATTGTACAACGGAAAAAATGCAGACAGTAAAAAGAAAAACAGCGCTTGTGAAACATCAGTGACCGGCCAGGTAACACAAGCAGCCCATAGTGAATTGAAATAATGTAAACTGAAAAACAGATGTCAGATGCATGGAAAAGTTGCCCTAGATGCAGAGCAAGAGAAACGTTAGCGTAAAATGCCAGGGAAAAACATAACAGTTTGATGTATGCACATAAAACTGTACATCTCAGGGACTTCTGTATATATGATGTTGTTTTGCAACAAATCAAAGCCCCTTACCTGTGCATTTTAACAAGGCCAAAAGCAGCTGATTCTTCCCATCTAAAACAGTGAAGAAAAGGAATAGTCCCGTCAACATGATACCAAGGTAGATTTGATTGCATTTGATTAAGTCTCCCCCCTTCCTCACAACCCCTGGCCCCTACATGGCCATTTCTATCTACTCTAGTAGTCGTCACTCACACTGACATGTTCATGACTGAAAAAGAAACAAGATGTAAATCAAAGAATTTTAAAGGCTAAATGCTCTGTTAACTACCATGAATTAACGGAAACAAACTGCACATATAGATAAATCCCTAAGGACGTGATTGATAGTGTAAACATCATTCAGCTCCTGTTCCAGTTCAACCAGACTGCAATGGTTTAGGATGTGGTAGTATCTGATTAACATTCATTTAATTTTGGAATATACCAAGCACCTCTGTGTCCATTTTCTAAAAGGTTTTTAAAAAGCACAGGGAAATAGATCAGTTTGATATAATTCTGTCTGAATGGGCTGATGAAATAAAATAAGGGAGAAAAGTTCTTTGGAATTGCTGCAGAGGTGAGATTTTACCACACAGCACTGGAACCCCGCAGACAATAACCCGCTCTACCTGTTCTTCTCTACAGCACAGTACAGCCTTATTACAAATTGAGATAAAACGAACTGCTAGACTTGATTAGATCGACATCTTTTCTCCCTGAAGCCAATAACAATTTTTTCCTTATTTACAGACCTTCCACATGTTTTTGTATGATTTCAACAAGGTTCTTGATGCGCAATGGAAGGTTCCATGGATCTTCTTGAATGCTGGCTTGAATATTATTCCGGCACCTAACTGTGGTTTCTTCCTTCTGTTTAAATTCTAGAAAAAATGGAGTTTGTTAGCCATTAAGGAAATGCTGCATAGCTAAGAGTGGCTTATGAGTTATAACATGTATACAGATGAAAGCAGAGATACAGTATCAACAACAACAACTGTGAATGAAAAAGGTTTTAAATAGATCTAATGCAGAAGGAAAACCAGGCTATTCCTATATCAGCAGTCTCCTAGCATTGTTTTCAGGATTGTGGACTAAAAGTTACGTACACGGGTGACACACACAGTGAAGAGAGCTCTGCACTGCGCACAAAGCACAGAATTCCCTTCTGCTTTCTCTGCCTTTAATAAAGTGCAGGCAGCTACACTGGCTAGATCTAGAGTCTCTGGCTGTGCACAATCAGATCAACTTTTTGACTGCAGCTGTCACATCCCATAATACTGATGAGAAGTTATGAAATATTCTGCTTTCTTTCACTTGATGGAAGATAATTATTTAATCTCAGAGTAGAAGATTCACTCCCTCTGACTTAGCTATGTAGTTAAGCCAAATATCCCATTGTTGGCAATAGAACGCGTAAGCAGACAGAGGAACACAGAAAAACTGTGCCAAGGAACTGCTCATGGACAGAGGTGAGACAGCATTCAAATTTCCATCCATCACTGAAAGGTGTCTGTGGTAGCTATTAAACAGACACTTAGGTCCAGGATTCCAGCTGAACGTAGGCAGGGCTTGTCTGTTCCTTACTGTGAAAAATGTGGGATCATCAGCGAACTTCAGTTACCTAAAAGACTCTTTCAGTGTAATTAATCTAGTTTTAATAAATGAGACCATTTAAGCAAAATAAAGGACGTGAACACAGCGTGTCTGTTATTTCTTCACTTCATTCAAACAGAGCATGGGAAGACTAATGGATATTCTACAGAAATGTGAATGGGTTTGTAGAGATGAGTTCATGTAACAGCTTCACTGAGTTATTTCTGGAGTCAGAACAAAAAAAAAAAAAGTAGAAAAAGCTCTCCTCTAGAGTTTGCCACTGTAACTTAAAAATAGAGCTTGTCAAAGGTTGGAGCAGGGCGGCATGACAACAGCACCTTAAGTATAGTAGGAATAGTAGGAAACATTTCAGATTTCAAGTGGGAAAGGGGATGCAGCAAATGTTCAGAAAATAAAGTCCTGTGTATTTCTGTTAGAGAAGAAACCACATCCTGGGCCCCAAAACCATTAAGACCAAAGTCTCATCATGCTCCCTGAGGAAAAAGAAAACACGGTATCATTTGTTTGCTCTCTATGGGAATCGGTTTTCAAAATAAGTGTCATGTGAGGATGAGCTTACTCTGGCAATTACCCATCTGAAGAACAGCAGAATAAGTCATTAAGCAAACGCAGGCAGAACCCTTTTGTGCGTCAGATCTACAGTGGTCAGCCCCTCATTAGCTCATCAGAGTTCATTTACCTGGTCTCTGACCTACCTCTACCTTGTACCTTTTGAGATACAGATCTGTGTTCACATCGGATGATTGACAGATTTGAGCCCTGTGAAAGAGCTGTGAGGATTCAGCAGCACGCAACAGAAAAGTGTGCTGTGTGTTTCAGAAGGAATTAATGTGAAAATGACCTTTTAAGGATGCAAAATTCCAATGGTCAGACACAGTCCCTGCCATTGATGTATGACTGGGCAGACTGGATAGTTAAGTAACTCTGTGTGGCCATATAGCATATGTACATTAAGCTCTTAAGTCCTATCAAAACACATTATTAAATACAATCAACCTTCTTCCTTACCTTGCAAACTGTGGTCCATTGGAAAGTGCTTGGTTTCCTCAAAGGCTTTAGTTATTACTGGTCCTTTCAGAAGTGCATTGATTGCATCAACCTACAAGGGGAATGTTTTCAATCAGTGTTAGCAAAAAAGACTTGCAGAAGAAAACCTGAACAGAACTCTTGTGGGAAAACGCAAAAGCCAATACACTATTAGCATTTTGGAATGATTTCCCGTTGTCCAAGGGCATTAAGACTTTCTAACCATGAACTGGCCTCAAGAGCTGAACACAGCATTTTGCACAATGATGATGTGAATGCTGATGAGATAAAAGCGTTCTTTGGTGCTATAAATCTATAAAGACATCTGTTGGCTAAACTTGCGAGGACCTTCCTAAGATCTGCAATGTGATCCACTTAGATCATACAAGATATTGGAATTGTTCACCTTTTCCTTTCTTTTTCATGAAAAGCTTATTTCCCCTTAGTCTAATGCCCAAGATAAGGCAAGTCAACCTTGCTTAAATCACACAAGGCAACTTGAATGTTGAAAAAACTGATTCCTCAAACTGTGCTATAATATACTTGCTTACACTGTACCCCAAAATCTCAATAGTTTGCCTTCCCTCAAGATATGATTTAATTAAAAAAAAAAGATACTTCTGATTTCTTGCATTGACATTGGTAAGGAGCAATTCTGCATCATAGTAATGCCTTACACACCTGGTTAAAAAGATGTTCCAGACAGCCATGAAGTTTGTCTTGTTTGTCTAAAGGAATCCTCATATCATTGGGAAGCTCATCTCCTAATAAAGGAAAGACAAAAAGCTTTTAACTGTCTTACCAACATAATCTGTGATGAGGCCACAGATGACACAGGCACACTCACACTGGGTGGGTGAAAAATGTTTGCTGCTTTATCTCTAACGCATAGATCAGAATACTCATTCATATAATGCAAATGTCCAGTAACTAAAGCAGCTTATCCCTGCCTAACACCTCTTCCATATCCCAAATTTTCAGTGATTCATTAGAAAAAGAACAAAACTATGTCTTTATGTTCTTGTGGTTAGTTTTGAAGAAACTACATTTGCAACTTAAACATTCAAGTGCTCGTAATCAGCAGAGACTTATCTGCTCTACTGCAGGGTCTGGTGTGAGAAACATGCACGTAACCTGTGTGTGTACTCACCTGACCCCATCTCATCGCTGCCCAGGTAAGAGCTGTTACTCCGTACACTGGTGTATGACAACACCGAGTCCCGGTTACTGTTACATTCACTAGAAAGAAAAGCAAAAAAGGTGACTGAAAAAAAGTTGTCCTTACACCCACTCTCTGATACAGTATCACTCTGTTTTTATTAACACTGCAACCCCCAAACCCCATTTTGTTACGCATATACAAAAGAAAAACTAATGACATGCAGAACAACTATTAAGCAAGGGCTCTGGGGCTGGCACTGCAGGAGGATGTCTCTCTCCATTTGTAGTGACCACACAATGCTTAATGTATTGCCTGCATCCTATAAATAATGAAAATGGACTACCCACCACAGACTTCATCTGGGTCGTATCATTAAACATGCTCTATGAGCATCAAGTAGGGGAGAAATAATTAAAATCTATGAGATTGAATCTCCACCAAACTCAACATTTGACACCAATTCCCAGGCTGTAATGGCATCCCACTCCAGCATACATTGAAGATGCAGTAGTGTAGATACTGCAGATGGGATAGGAAATCTACGGAATGAATACCCTCGGAGAGTCAGGAACTGCAGATCCTAAAACTATCTCAGGAAGCAGAGGAGTCACTGCAGTTGGCTTCACCCCAATGTTGGCTTATGCACACATGGAAAACTCTAGTATGAGTCTCCTCTGTTTAAAGTTCACTCTACACTAACCATAACTAAATAAAAGTAATCAAAAAGGCTCTGGATCTCAGCGTGTCCCCATCCAATTAAGTGACACAGTGTTTTTAATGGGACAAGCCCAAAACAAAGCCTACAAATTTCTCCATATCGTCTCTTCCTCAGTTTTTATTTTAGACTGAGATGAGAGAAAATTATAAGAGGAACTGAAAGAACCCTAACCGGAGTTCTTGCCTGTCTTTTGGTAAACCTATTATCAAAGAACTCATTTTTCTGAAGATTAATACTTATGGCAACTAATCTGCAGTACGAACTCTTATGAAATTTGAACCACACCTCCAAATGACCCCAGAGAAAGAAGCATGGCTAATACAAACACGGTATTTTATCTGTAATTTGCTTATTTTTGTAGCTCCTCAGTAGTTTTTCAGATCAAAACCCATCAAAATACAATTTATTCCCCCGTGAGTGACTATTATCTGTAATATATGCTTAATTCATTGCCTCTGTCTAGTAAATATAAGACAGAATAATCTTCCTCATCTTACATTTCTGTGTAAAATTTTGGAACAAGTGACAGACCCACAGAGACTGTTTTTGATGTCACTTTGTTACCCAGGCTAGATTAGCCTCAATTATAGAAACCATTTAAACTGAACAGTGTTCACAAATGGGATCCCTATTAACAATGACAGGAATCCAGCACTTCCCAATAAAAACGCTGCAGAGCACATGTGCTGATTTAAATCTAGCACAATAAACAGATGCCACCCATCTCAACATAGTCAGTGCTGGTTCTGTGTCTTTACTGACTTCATCTTTGCTGTCTTTTGAGATGTTCAATATTCAATTGGACAAGACCCTGAGCAACCAGTCCTGTTGGACCTGTTCTGAGCAAGAGATCGGCCCACAAGGGCTCCACAGACCCCTTCCAACGTACACTGTTCCGATTCTGCCATTTCTGCAGTCCTGCATGAATGTAACGGATTACTACTGGTACGAGTACAAAACCAACAGCAAGTAGAGAGACAGGTTTGTAGTATGGAAGTTTCAAAGATGCATCACTCGGGTTACTCTGACCCTCCCATCTCACTGGGAAGTGTCTTTACTCCTTTGTACAGGCCTGTGGGCCTTACTATACATGTAGAGAAGGCCTATTAAGGATGTAAATTTTGCAGTGGTCAGACACAACTGCAACTTGTTCTATTTCTTCTGAAGCCAAGTGTCCAAATGTTTCCTCCCAAGAAAGACAGATTTGGAGTGTGTGAGATTTTGTTTGGTAGCAAATATTCCTGGAGAAGCAGTAGTCAATCATGTCCCAAAACCAAGATTTTGAGACACCTGAATAAACATTTGCATTTGTGGTTTCAAAGGCCCATTAAAAAAAACCCTCTATGTCCATTTCTGTTTCTCAGTGTCTTAGACTTTTCAGAAACTTGTTTGCAGATCTGAAGGGAAACATCCCCTTAGAATAGCAGCTGTTACAAGACCAAGCAGTCTGCAAACTCTGCTGAACCTCTGTAGTTTCCAGTTATATGATATAGAAAGGGAAAATCATACTAGACCTGTTTATTTCATTTTGTTCAATTTTCTTGAAGCATTGGTATTTGGCATTGTTATGAGAAAAGCTTTTTACTGTATCTCCTTTGTAATAAATGTATGAAATAACTGTAGCTAGTGAATACTTCACTCAGTGAACACAGAATGACTGACTGGAAATAACCTGCTCCTCTCCTTGAGTACATACCTGGATTAGAGCTTTGAAACATTGTATTAGTGAGGTAAGAGTGACACAATCTTCTGACTAACCTGTAGGAGTCTCTGAAACTCATCGTGTCATGTCCAGAGTCTTCCTGGTCCTCCTCAGAGACTTTGAAACAGACCTTCTTGATTCCAATCTCAGCTTTGTCAGGATCACCCTCTTCTGTTCCCAGGGAAGGGGGAGACGTCTCCTCAGCAGCTGATGGTTCACAGGCACTGCCTTCTGTAGGCTCTGTTATGGTGGACAGAAGTCTGCAAAAGCGAAATATAGAGCTCTCAGGGACTGGGGGAGTCTCACAAATGACATTTAATGACTAAGGCTCGAATTCAGCTACGTGAAATCAAAAGCAACCTTGCCAGCATTTTACACAGACTACAGCCACATGAAATTGTGAGCTCTGAAAGGGGTTCATTGAAATCCATGAATGTCAGTTCACAAAAAGTCCCATTTCCACAGGTACCCTATCTCCATAAGGTACAGCTGAATCACTGCAACCACAGTGGCCCGAAAGGGCTCTGGTTTTACTTCTCCAGAGTCCTCACTTTCTCCATCCAAAGTGCAGGGTTTCTCCTCTGTGGCAGTGCTTCAGCGCACTGGCTCTGCCCAGCACCTCTTGCCCTTTCTTAAACATGTCAGAGCCAAGGCTCCACACACTTTCTTGTCAGTTGAAGTTTTGGTGCAAGATGGGCTGTTCTTTTTTGTTGCCGGGACTCCTGGAAATGGCTGTGAGCAGCTTAGGGCAGCCTATGGCTGTCTCCCACACAGATCACCCCTGCAGCCCCTGCCACCAAAACCCTGCCAGTTACACACAGACACAGACACACTACTCAAATCCTTCATCTCTACTGCTAGGACACCCGTAGTGAGGAAATGACAGACAGAGGAAAGGAAAACATAGATGCCACAGAGAAAGCTGCCTGAAGTCACAAGTTTTGCTTCACCTGCCTTATGACAGGCAAAATCTCAACAATAGGGACTCTGTAGGGAATTCCAAGACTGCTGTTGGCACCATATCCATTCTTATACTGCAATATACAGTAAGCAAAACAGTGGCTGTGGAATTCAGGTAGACTTTTAGGAGAAAAGGGCAATAAACTATACATTGGTGGATCTGCACAGGAGTAGGTTTGACACAACCAGCTGTAATACAAGTGCCCGTGTGAATAGGTGAGTATAAGGGTATGACAGCTGGGGCTGACAGGCACAATGTTTTCCGAGGTTAATGCCTCCACTTTATCAGAACTGCTCTCTGCAGCGCATACAGGATTCTTTACTCACTTATTTATCTGAATGACATATTGCTTCATCTCCTTCACTGCAATGTCAAGTTTGTTAAAAAGGTGCAAGTATGAGTCCTGTATCTCCCGATCTTCCTGTTTCAGCAGAAAACTGAGTCCCCTTTCTTCCTGAATTGCTCCTCCATTCTGCTGGCCAAAGCTGCCATCAGTATCTCCATCTTCTGGGCTCAGACATCTCCAGGATGGTGCAGCCATAGTGGTGATGCAATGCTGAGTATATGAGACTGGATTTAAGGTACCTACTGAACATTTAAGGGTCTAGTTAGTACAGCTCTCGCAACTTTCCCCACTCCATTCCAATAATGATAGTTTAAGATAAGTAGAATTTTAACAGGAAAAATTTCAGTTAATTATTTTATATAATTGCATTCTATGACATTGAAGAAAAAAAAAAGAAAGAGAAGGTTGTTTTCCCTGGCATCCCAACTAGACGTTTAGAATTTACTGCAGTCCAGAAACAGGTTAAATTATGGAAGTGAAGACACCAAGTGTCCACACATATATAGACAATATGGATAGTATCTACAAGCATTTATTGAAATGTTAATGAAATTAGGTTCTCTGGAGTTGGTCTGTGTTATTATTCCAGCTTTACATTTACACACACATATATATAAAGAAATAGAACTATGTCCTTAGAGAAGATAAATAGAATTCCTTTTCATTTAAAAATGTTGACAGTTTTTGTATGGTTCTTTGCTAACCACCTTAGCTCACATTAAAAATACTGTGGAATTCTAATATCGTCTAATAGCTGTAGCAGCTATTTATCAGAAAACAGATCCCCTTGACAGAGTAGAGACTTTCAGCTCCAATGCATTGAATTTATTTAGTAATGACAGAAGAAGAGAGTACTACAATCTGATTGACTCTTCTTTTCCCCCTGAATGTAGCCTTTCTTCACAGAACTAGCCCTCACAGAACTCTTAGCCCCCATTCACTTTTCTTTTAGGCAGTAAGGCAGCTCTACTACATGCAAACAATACTCCAGGCACTTAATTATCAGGAGATGACCACACTGCTTAGCCAGTAAAAACATTTGACCTGAAGCCCCTCTCTGCTTAAAGCCATTAACCATTGTAAACACAAGGAGGCTGTCATTTTACTATAAAATTCTAAGGAGGAAAAAAGGGTATTGGTAAGACAATGTTTCTTTGGAACTTATTTTGATTTTTCTGAGCAGTAGAAAGACACAACTTTTTATGCAGATAAGATCAGTATGATTTGAAAAGTTAATTATCACCTTGTTCTGGATCAAGACCAATAATAGAGGGCTTCCGTCCAATGCGAATGCTGAACGACCTCCCTGCTGAGGTAGTGTTTTTGGGGTATGACACCTCCATGAGGTTCACATGGCAGTTGGTGGGGCAGAAATCCATGCTGTTGAGGGAATGTGGTTCCATAAGGGCTTGTTTGAAGGCTGGGCTCACCTTTGTTTTCAATTCATCTGCAAACTAGGAGAAATAGAGCATGTGCTACTTCATTTGCAAAAAAAAAATATTATGCAATACAGACAATAATTTTCTCTTCCTGCCTCCCATTCCAGAATCATGTGATTCCAGCTGCAGCTCAAATAACATATTAAAAAAAACACCTTATAAAACAACCAATGAAAGCAACTAGCTATACCTTCTAGGACTCTCTTCAAAGAGCTCAGGTAACCATGCAAAAAAGCTCACACAGTTTGTTTACACTATGATAAACTGTACTTATGTTCATGTTAAATCATACACTGATCATTCTGTTGTCATATTTATTCACTGATATGGTGGAAATGAATCACAGAATGGTTTGGGTTGGAAAGGACCTTAAAGACGATCGAGTTCCAACCCCCCTGCCATGGGCAGGGACACC
>VZTO01006794.1:47720-69487 GCA_013400615.1 Syrrhaptes paradoxus
ACACAGTATTCCAGGTGGGGATCTTACCTGCAATAATAATGTATAACCCACAGCTCTGACAAGCTGAAAGAAGTGCTTTACAGATAAGGTCCTTTTTCTTCAAAACTTGCAATTTCAACAACTCACAGAGCTGTTTTCATGCCTCTAGGACACCTACCTCTACAGCAGTTCAGATTCATTAATAAATAATACTAAGACTCAGTTATCACAATGAAGTATTGTCTTGAGGCTTCATCAGTAACGAGTAGTGTTGTACCTCTTGGTAGTTTGTGAGCCTTCTGCTAATGCTTTCCAGCTTAGTGTCACAGATTTGCCGGAATTCATACTGGGGCATGGTGGCCACAGCACTGCTTAGAGATATGAGTCTTTTGCAATTCCTTACAAAGTGATTGTCCTCTGCGGCAAAGGCCTCTAAAATCTAAACAAAAAGACAGGATGTCAATGATAAGAGACTTGACAGTGAGGGAAAACACAGTTTTCTTCCACTGAAGAAGTGGCAAAGCCCCCCTGTTGTCATGGTTGAACAAAGCTGCCTTCAGACCAGTTGCCTTTAGTCATGGCTAATCCCCAGACTCATAAAACATTCCTCAAAAATTTTTAGAATAACTGAAATCCACTGTGCACTGTCAAAGTTATCTGCTCTGGCGTACTTTCATGGGACATAACAACAATGTTAGTGAGATGTGACAGAAACATTTACTATTATATCATAATTATCATAAATGACCAAAATGCTAAGTGCACTGCCACTTTCCAATAGCAGCAGTTCTGCTTGTTTCCTTCAGTGACCTACCCAGCCTATCAGATGGCAAAAAGCTGCTTGATTTTCTTCCAAGGTAAAGCAAATTCTTGCCTGAAAAGATTAATCTTGAGTGTCAGCAAACAAGTATGTTACCAAACAGATAAAATCGAGAATTCCACAGCTGAGGGCTCCCCTCCCTCCACCTCAACAGCTGATATCCTGGAAGCATTTGCTGACTTGCTCATACCAAACGAGCTATTATAACTTGGTACATTCTAATGAAGAAAACTCCAGGCAGGGTTGAGAAGACCATGTGCTACCTCATGTGAACAGCCAAGCCAAGTCACCAGAGAAATGCTTATCTTATTGGCTTCCCTCTTGTGTTGGATGAGGCTGGCCATGCATGTCTTCCAGTACCTTTGCAGTGAGATTGAAGCAACCTTTTGGTTCCACAATTTTCTCCAGGACAAAGGATTTGATTCCTGCACTGCTGACGTATTCGTACACCACCCCATGCTCCAGGTGGGTGTTATCCACCGTCAGGCTAATGAGAGGGGCTTCTTCACCAGTGATCAGTGGAGAGCTGATGGTCTGCGGTGTCTGGGCTGGAACCAAAGTGAGTCATTAGAGGAGTCTGGCAGCACACGTGAATACAGGCATGCACAGGGAAGAGAGGCTTTATTAAGTGCAAAGACAACTTCACTGAACCACATACTGGGGAGAAAACATTCTGAGGAACACATTTGCTGTTGGCCACTACTGGAGGCAGTGAGGTTTAGACAATCCACATGCTCCAGTCCACATTCTGATGTTCCTCCATGCGTGCACGTACACATTCATGCACAGGACACTACTCTTAGTTCTGTTCAGTGTTCAGACACACAGACCCCAGCAGAAGCTTTCAAAGGGAAGAAGTATGTTAATCTCAAGAGTCTTGTTTATAATGACCCTCTGGAAGACTGCCACTTTTCTGTCCCATTTTGGGAAATGCTCCAGATGCATTTTCTGTGCAGCTGTACGACTGAGATGGCAGGGCAGGGGTGGGGTGAGGAGATAACATTTTTTATACACAGCAATGCTATTGTTACCAGAGAACAGATTTAAGTTATAGTCAGATTGAGATTTGCCAGAGAATTGTTCACATGCCTCTACGAGGGCACTGCTCCAGCCATTCCACCATGGAGCTGCACTGCTTGATGGTTAGAGTACCAGGCTCACCAGACCTTAGATGGGATCCACACAGATGAGGGTCTGTTCCTGGAGAAGTTGCCAGTTGCATTCAGAGAGTCCAGGCTCAGTCCTTTGGATTGAATCTGGCTTCAGTATTCTCCCCTAACATCTACTTTCCAAATAAGCTCTCAACATGAAGGTAAAGCAGTGTCTTGTATGAGTTGCACTAATCTAAGTTGGAGAAAATAACACACACACCTTTTGCTGACAGAGTGGGAACATACTCTGAAAACCTGCTCCAGATCAAAATCCCAGAAAACATAGATTATTCTAGGTGGAGTTACTTGCAGACCTTCCCTCTCCAGCTGCTACTGTCCATAAATTCCTGGTTTGCAGGGGCTACCAAAGGATTCTAAAAATGATTCTAAAAATTCTAAAACATCTTCCTTTCATTCAAGAAACTGGCTCTCTTGTAAAGACCAGAGAGTCACAGGGTTGATTTTTCTGTGTATCTCAATTTTTAATTCTCCTGACTAAACTGCAGCATAAGAGTACTTCCTCTGGCAGACCTCATCTATTATAAAGCTTTACTATGACAAGAGATATTCTACAATAATAATTACATTTTATATTTCTACTGTGATTTTCCTTCCTGGATTCCCTGAATCTTCCCTACGTTTTCTTCCCCCATGAGAATCTTTACCTGATTCCTGCTGGCTATTTTGAAGGGGATCCAACTCTGCACCTCCTTCCAGTGAAGAGTCGTCTTTGCCGGAGCCAGGATCACTGCCATTCAGATACGCAGTGGGTGCTGCTTGCTGAACTCTGGCCTCCTCAGCATCTTCATGCGTTCTGTACACCCACTGGTACAATCCCTTTCAAGAGACACAGGCCTCAGTAAAAATGCCCCATCTCTATATGTTTGGACTACAAAGACAAATCTAGCTATCAATTTTCTATCTTCTAAGCTGACTGAAATATCAACATTTCCCCAGATTTCCTCTGAACTTCAGAGAATATAAAATGTAAATCAATATCTGGGTGAACTTCTAGTTTTAGCAATAGTTAATAATATTTAGGACTGTATGCAGTGTATGAATTGGCATACATATTATTTGTAGACGTTTTGCAACTATAGGCAAATGTAATCAACTCCCTCAGTTATACTGGGACCTTGGCATGGGAGTAAAAGACATGTACAAGTTATTTTCCTGAATATCCAGTTAGCATAAAAGCACAGAAGGGGAGGACAGAAGGTGGTCAGGAATTAATGTACTTCCTTCGAGGTTTTGTATTCATACCAGTGCTTCCTGTTGTCTGTTCCTGTAGGCTGTAAAGTGCTCCAGAACTTCCACATAATTTCCATGTGCCACATTATTCCCATTAACTTTCAAAATACACTGCCCTGGATGAAGGCCTACAGCCGCAGCCTTAGAACCTGAAAAATCAACAGGAGAGGAGTTAGACAGTAAAGCTATCTGACTATGGAAGAGAAAACCAGAAAGTTTGCAAAGGGTTTCTGGTTAGGAGTAAGAAGAAAAGCTAGTTGAATGTTGTCATGCTTTTGCTGCTAAGTACTTATTCTGAGAGCTCTATTGCGTAAGGAAAACATCATGCATCTATCCTTCATATCTTCAGTAGTGCTGGGAAAAACAGAGACCTCCTAGACCTCAATGCATTCATGTCAGAAATTGAAATTCCTGTGGGAAATCATGTGGGATTCTTATATGGCTCTTCTAGCCTTGTGATTACATTAGCTGAGGCCTTGCTCAAATGTAAACAGTTATATTTGTTTCAGCTTGTTGCAGTTGAAAGGTACAGAACACTTGTTACACAATTTGTTATGGTCTAAGAAAAAGACCGATGTACTTAAAACCAGACTAAGTCTAGAGTGCAATAACTGACTCCAACGGATTTATTCCAGATTCATGTGAACAAGATTCAGACCCCAATCCAGCTCCTAGAAATCTACAGTTAGGGTGATTAACTCTTTTAAGGCACTATCAGTCAAAATTCATACAGTTTTATTCCAAATGCCATTTGTCTTTTGCTAGCAAATTTCTGATAAAGCAGAATCCTTCTAGCTGGCACTTCCAGTTTGTGCTCTTCGACCATTAAAAAGTGGTTATAGGTGCTGCTATGAAAGAGTGTAATCAGCGTGTCTCCCTGAGAACACTGGTGCATTCAGGTGCTGCCTGTTGTCTGTATACTAGCCGCACGTATTTGGATATATCATGTGTTTGTTCTGAAGGAAGGAAGTGGTACGTGTCTGAAATGTATTTTTTGCATCTGTTGAAAATAAAGGTTAGAACTGTGCTTTGTTTGCAGCTCCGTTCACATTTCAGTTAGGGAAGTAGTAAATATCTCTGTCAAACTGTGTTTTCTCCTTTTAAAAAGACCAAGGAAAGCAGTTTGCCTCTATTTTGTACTGGTAATTTACAGTGCTATAAGCCAATGTAAAGGGAGAGGCAGTCTTCAGGTCTTATGCCGTACTTTGTGGTGTCCATTAAGAAACACGATCTGCCTACCAACCTGCTGATCCCACAGCACCGTCACACCTGCAGTCATTCCAACTGTGGCTGACCACAGGCAAAAATATTGAGGAAGCAACAGACAGCATTACACCTCAACTTTTTCAAAGCCACCTCAGCTTTAAATTTTTATTCCTTGTGGCTGTAAAGCTGTATCTTAGTAGTGTTGGAAGAAAGAAGGTTAGGATCACCATGCAAACGCACTTCCAGCTTGCAAGAGCTCAGGTGTCAATGCTTTCTCAAGAGTCTTGTATTGTGGACTGCGGTACCACCCAGTTTCTTCTAGGGTAGAATTAAGTTACTCCTTGTTTTGTGTTGATGAGATGAGTGATTCAAGACTCAGCTCATAATAATAGCACCATTTTCTTAGACTGTATTTAGATTATAAGCACTTTGAGGCAGGAACTATCTCACTGTTCTCTGGTTTTATACATGAGTGCAATCTTCTAGGGCAGGGGTTCCCAGTCATTATGGTTATTAAAATCAGTTGTCAGAAATTGTTTAGAGCAAGTTTGACAATGAAATCTGGATCTTTCTTGATTGATATGCAATCATAGACACACACAAATACGTTATATACACTGGTATATATATTTAGCTGTACTCCAATATTAACTACACCACAGCCTTTCTACTTACCTCTTCCTACTGCATGAACATACGGTGGTGCTGCTCCCCGGATCTGAAAGCAAAGTGCTTCAGGACAATCTGGGATTTTAATAATCCTGCAGGTAAATCAAGGAGAAGAAAAAAGCAGCATTTTAAGCTAGGCTGCCAGAGCTCTGGGCAGTTCTAACAGCATCTTTCTCCAGCATTCACAACCATGTTTTGGATTAAAGAAAGCAACCACATAGTTTACAAATAAATAGACCTGAAGAAATAATCTACTCCATCTTGATTCGCCAAGGCAGATGGGAGATCCTCTTTGTTAACTAGAAATTGGCACTTCCAAATTTATTACATCTCCAAGTGAATAACACAGGACAGAAACTTTCTATGGTATTTATTTTCACTTCCATTTCTAGGCAAAGTTCAGTGCAGTGGTGCTGACTTATACCAGCTGAGGATCTTTTACATTAGAAAAATAGACTGGACAAGATACACCCAGGACTAGAATCAGCATCAAGTGCTTATTGAGACGTTCAATTCTGTGGCAAATTCTGAGAATACAGAATCTAGTATCACACAGGGATCTAGGTGTTCCTGCTCCAGCAGGGGGATTGGACTAGATGATCTTTCGAGGTCCCTTCCAATCCCTAACATTCTGTGATTCTGTAATAATGCACAAGACAATAATAGGGCCGAGCCTCATTATAAGATACAACAATGGACTGAAAAACTCCAAGGGCTGATACTGTTACAGTCATCCAAAAATCAGCCAAGCTTTAATGGGGCTGAAACTGCTCTTCCTTGGGCATATATTAGAGACTGAGAAGCTTCACACCTGAGATAGAATGACGGTCCTTATGATTCAGTTCTGTTTGTGCACAACGAAGTGAAAAGTTAGCTGCAGGATAAAGAGAATACATCCTAACTTGTTCTAGAAGCACAAGGCTCATCAGTAAGAAAAAACTGTGACTCTTGTATCTCTTTGATTTATGTCATTTAATTTCCTACTGAGCAGCTTCTGTATAGCAAAGTGTCCACACAGTTTTCACTACCAACTGCAGAAGAAATATTTAGTAATTGATGTTTCTAGATCATCTTCTCTATCTTCCCATCTTGGCACTTACTCTTTTGATTTGGTGGCTACCAGAAGCCTAAGTGGCCTTCGTGAGCTGAAGGACTGATTTAAGATGGTTTCCACTTCTGAAAACGGGCGTAGGAATATTAAGTCCTCATTGATGGAATAGATTTTTCTTCCTGTCTGCAGGCCAGCCATCTGCAAATGAAACAAACACCACAGAAAACTTTGGAGCATTGGCAGCATCTCTGAAAGTTCAGGCTCCAAGGCTCAGTTGCTCTCTACTTAGGATGTTCCTAGAATTACTGTCACATGTCATACTGTCTCCTTTCTCTAAAAAAAGGAGAATATATTTAAAAAAGGGGGACTAAAAATAGGGGACTATAATGGACTGGCTGTGATACCCAGTGAGACACAGAAGTGGGACTTCCCACAACTTGCAGCTCAAAAACAGGGAGCCAAAAGCGTATTTTTCAACCACACTGGCCATGCAAAACCAATCCATACCTAGTCACATAAGTAAATGTAACCTGTTTTTAAGTGGTGGTAAGAACCCGTCTCTGCTTAAAGTGAAGCACTGGCTGTTCATGCGGAAGGACTGGAAAACCCCGCTGACCATGTCTACAGATGGCTTGGCTTCAATATATTTTGTGGTCTGAAAGTCAGAGATCAGTTTACCTACAAAAACCTATATTTTTTTCCCTCAAATCGAAGCTATTAATAGGAAAAAAATATGAAGTGGTCTCCTTGATTTAATTCTCAAGCTCTCTACAGTTGACAACATCCTCTTGTGTACCTGGAAATAACATTTTTCATCTTTCTTTTTTTGTAAATAACCTCTAAAATAGATAATAGGGATAAAAAGCAATAGAGATTTTAACTTATGATAAAATTTGACAAACTTTTATTTGTAATTCATGGGAAATCTTTCTGCTATTTGCATTTACTTATACTGATGAGTTCATTCTAAAGTAATAATAATTATATACATTTCTGAAGTCATCATGTTTCAGGCCTGATTTTCTCAAAGTAGCTCACCCACTAAATGTATGAGCAATTAGCTGAACTCTTTGCCTACCTGCAATCATTCTACCTGTGGATTACTTCTACATATTCTTGACATATTGCTTGTGCATACGGGACACCCACCTGCACACATTATCATAGCAAATCCCTGAATGTATGGGGTACAGAGTTGCACATTAAACCCTACAAACTAGCAAATTTTAAATAAAAATCTGCTGCTCTGCTGGGATGTAATAACCAGGCTAAGGAAGATAAGACAGCCCGTCTCTTTAAGAGTGAAGACCTACAGTGTCACAGAGCTTCTGAATAACGAATGCACCTTATGACAACTCAATGCAGTTGTCTGGATCCGGGCCACTGTTTTTTCCCAAACACCAGCAGCTTGTTATTGCGGTTCATCTGCATGGCCACTGGCCAACCAGCTGCCTGTTGAACACACTCTGTCCAAACACCAGACATCTGCTTGTCAGTTGGCTGTTCAGATTAAGACAGCAACCAAACCCCAAAAGGATACTTTTTTTCACTGTTGCTTCCTTCTGATAGAGTATCACTCATAAACCAGCTCCAGGATTAAAACTTGTGGGAATAAACCCAGCTACAATTAACCTGCATGTAAACTGGCTTAGAAAGGAAGATAAGGTACAAACTGAGGAGACACTGACTTTCTGAATGTCTTTCTAAAGACTCATGAACTTGGAACAAGCATGGGATGTGCCACAGTCCACCTGAACCAACCGCCACTATGTGATCTTTTGTGACCCTCCATCCAGGTGAGCTGAGCGAGTGTTAATGTCACAACTGCTGCCGGGAGCATGGGGGGACAATTCCCACAGGTGAGAGCTGCTCATCATTCAGGATCAGGAAAGAAAGTGCAGGAGCAACGGCCACGAGGGCACTGTTCCATCTAAGGGCCAAAACTGAGAAGCTAAACACATGTGTCAAGCAAAGAGCTCCCAAACTGCAGTTCTGGTGCCCTGTCACAGTGCAGGATCTTGATATTCCAGCATCTCTTTTCTTAACAAATTTTAAACACAGTATGGGAACTGCTCCTGGGATAGGTAAACCTAACAGCTCACAAAACAGTTTCTAAAAAATCTTGTGAAGAAAAAAAGACACTAATAATAGAAAGAACAATTCTTGGCAACTCTATTTTGAATAAAAACCCCGAAGACCCTTGTTGCATACATGTGAAGTTCAATGCTGTGTGCCGCCACAACCTGTGCATGACATTTTTGTTCCAGGTATGCTAGGAAAAGAGATCACAATCCCAAACTCAGACAGAATGTGTTAATCTTTAATAAATCCATGCAAGTAATAGATTTGTTCCCACTTAACTGGTGAACCTGGGCTACCCCAAAGGCCTGAAGTCTGACAGCCCTAATGAATGCAATGCACTGTGATGGGCACTGTCAAGCAAAGCCGCATGTCTTAATTTTCATCCCTAAAGAATGTGACAGCAGACACAGGGTCTCTAAATGGCCTACAGCTGCTGAGCCACACAGAACTACATACTAGACATCCTTCTAGTATCACAAAGCAATTTAAAAAGCCCAACAATGTAATGAAGTGCATTACTGTTGGACCTCGGGTCTTTCCAGAATGAGCTGACAGCCCTCTGGTTCAGAGAAATGCAGATTTAGTTCCTTTCTGGAGTAATATTTTAAGATAAAGTTGAAAAGATGGGCTCATGGTTACAGATAGTTTGTCTTGGATGATGGAGAAAAAGATTCCTTAGAAAATTGTGTGCTTCTGTTGTCTTAAAACACAACAGATTCGCAGGATATTCCACAGGCCAAAGAAAGGGCAGAAGGATTATGTCAGGCAATGGTTTACAGCAGAGGCTTAGATTAATAAATTAATAAATTTTTTGGCCAACTTATATTGATTTTGAGCATGAGGTAGAGCATAGGACTGGTTTCTTTGGTGACCATGAAACAAACGAGAATCAGGAATACTGAAGTATCCTTCCCGTTTGACATTCTCAACTTGCCAAAATCAGCCAGTCCACTTCAGCTGTTTGCACTGGACGAGTCATCCAGGAGTTATACATAGCCAAAAGCAGGGACCAACAAATGAACGAGGCCAATAAAAAATTCTGTAATGGTTGTCCCGGACTTTTAATTAGAAGTATTGTCTGTGTGCTGTCACAACTTACTGTGAAACCCTGGACAAGTCATTTAGACCTCTCTTACCTTCATAGGTGCTAAAAGGCACCTAAATATCTTTTATGAAAGAGACTTTCAGTTTGTCTGTGCCTTATTTCGGTAAATGGAGGATCACATTGAGTTATGCACTCAAGAGTTTTGTATGGATAAACAAGTGATTATGAAATTCTCAGTTCCTATGACATTTGGGCCATCTACATTCCTCAAAGAAACAAAGCAAATATATTCTGTAGAGCTCTTTAAAAATACCAGGGAGAGAAATGAGTGCATGCGTTTTAAGGAAAAAATACAAATCTAAAAATATAGCTTTCACTTAAATAAACCTGTTTCTCACTGAACATCTTGCTACCCCAAAACAATGTTCCCTTCCCTCCCTCCTCAAATCTAAGTTGCTAATGAACCTGAGGTATGCTATCATCACACAGAGATGCTACTGTTGTCCTATCACTTATCAAAAATTAGGCAAGTCACCCAAATATGCCAAAACACTTATCAACTTAGAGAAACAGTTTATTAACACAAGCATTGTAGAAGATACTGAATTTTCTGTTAGCTGCCTTTAAAATGAAACACTTCAAAAATATGGTTTTCTACCTTTTCAAAGCATTGAAATATTCTCAGGTACTAAAACCAAAATATTTATAAACGTCAGGTCCTACCTCTGCAGAAGACCCTCGTCGAACTGACTTCACCACAATTGCTTTGTTCTTTTCTTCTATGTCAAATCCATAGTCATCCTCTTCTGGTAAAATCTTTAAAAAAAGCACAAGGTAATGCTTCATTAATATGGAGCAAGCTGAAAAGCTGAAGGATGGAGATGAGAAATTGGCCTTTTCATTGCAAGCCACGATTGACATAGGCTTGTATATCTTAAGGCTGATAGGGACTACTAGGTCATTTGGTCTGATCTGCTACATAACAGAAGCCATAAAATTTAATCTAGTTATTTTTGCATTGAGCCCTTACTACACTAAAGCAGAACTTCCAGAGAGTTATCCAGTTATGATCTGCAGTCTTTAAGTAGAGAAGAATGTATTCCTGCCCTTGAGAGTTTTTTCCAATGGTTAATCCACTCTCCTATTAGAAACTGCATTTGGTTTTAACTTCTAGTCCTTCATTCTTCAGCTCTTTCACTTTTAGATTATGGAATCCATCAATATTCAGTATTTTCCACTGGTGAATGTACTTACAGATCAAAGGGCTGTAATTTATATACTTTTAAAAATACATCCCCCATACCCAATAATGAACAATCTATGAGTTTTTCTTAGCTATCAGTTTCAGATAAATCAGGGATCTCAGGCCTATTTCTTATAGATAATACTACACTCTACAGAAATCTACATCGTAATAGTCAGTGTGCTGGCTGAAATTCTGGATGACCAGTGTGAGAACAATTTCTGACAACCATAGGTCCTTCCTCTTAGAGAACAGGCACAGAAGCTTTGTGTTAAGGAAAAAATACAAGACTCATGTCTCATGTCATGCGCTCAGTTTGGCCTTTTTATGTTTGACAGAGGACTTGGTAGTTCTTGCTGCCGAGAATCTGTTTCCTCTTGTTTGCACTGAGGTCACACAGACCTGCCTTATAAATATTCTTTAAAAATCATATCCATCATGGCAAATATATGTTTTGCTCATCCTTTTGTAGTGGTTTATTTATGTTAAAAAACAGCTTAACAACTCACTTCCCATTTTAAAAAAATAAAGCAAGCCTGGCCACTGGTAAATGGACATTTGATGATGGACAAATGATTCTGATGATTCCTGCACTATTTTAAAATACTCTCTTCTATCTATTGAAGTCAATAACATCAGTCTACAAGCTTTGTCCTTGTACAGGAATTCACCTTAGAAAAAAAAATAAAGAAATAGAATCATCCGTTCCTGCAGGAGCCATGCAGCCATGTTAAAGTAACACATGACATAACATATCTGCAGGGAAGAAGTCCTCATCAGATGATGTTCAGATTAAATGATGGAAAGTAAAAGGACTGAAAGATAAGGCTGCCATTCTCAGATATTTCTAACAAAATATTTTCCGAAGCAATGCTATTTATGTATGTTTAATAAAAGGACAGCTTAGAGAACTGGGTATATCACTGGTTAGATTCTTAGTGTTGCAAGTGTAATGAGTTTCAGCCCAACACCATACATACTTCTAACACTTTACATTTGGGATAAAAGAGAGAATTTCTAGGATAGCTCTCCCATCCAATTCTCATTTTACATTTGAAGGGACGTTTCAGTTTCCTTTCTTGGATTTTGAAAGCACATGTGAGTAGATATTTAAGAATTTGGAGGCTTTGATTTGCCAAATTTAAGAAGCCAGCAGCTACACAAACTTACCTGATCTCTCGGGTGCAGCTCCCATTACTATGCATGAAGATCTTCTAAATACAATAATTTTCAATAACCTGCCTTTCTCTGCTCATTAATACTGCGACAATGTATTGTTTGAAAGCAAAGAACCAAAATACTTGTAAGAAACCCCAAGTGCATCAACATCAGGAACTTTTATCACCACGCTGTAAAGAAAGAAGTTTCACATCCTGTATCCTGACACTCCTGGACTGAGGACACTCTTATGAAAACACAGACTACGGACAGCATTCAATATGCAATCCTTGGAGAAGGCCATGATTCATTCTTAGTCATAAAGTAGTAATACCCTGCAATCCACAGCTGAACACCGTTCATCCCTAAGGAGTCCAAAGCAATTAACTAACTTGCCATCTACAAGAATTATTTCTGTGCCCCTGAAATCCAGTCAGTTTTTTGAACGTACAGCAGCAGCTGTTTAACGTTGAAAGACAACCACATTAAAAATGTGACCATATGAGAAATAAGCATGTTTAATCAAAACCAGAGGACAAATGTAGTCAGAACATATTCAAAGAGAATTTTGGCAGAGATGGGGGCAGGGAGAGTGGGGAGAAGAAAAGCTACGCAAAGAATGGTCTATTACACCTGTATCTGTTACATCCATGGAGCATTTTTAGCATGTGGGTCATGATGCCCTTGTGGCACCTCTTCACCCTCTTCCCACACAAGGAGGATTATGGAGTCAGAAAACATCTGTGGCACGGGGATGCTCAGTGTCTATGAAAGGAGATGTGACAGATTTCCAGGAGAATGAAGATGACAGAGATGTGAGGTAGCTTGATGCTCAGCTATGGGGTAGCTTCCAGAATTGTGTCATGCTGATGTCACGAGAGCATGACTTTAATGTACAGGACACAGCGCCCAGTTTAGCCACCGCACTTGCGGATCCCTCACACTGCATACACACGGAGGGCCCTGAGGTGGGCACTAGTGAAGGAGGTGAAGGAACTGGATCCATTTCACTCTTGGCAGCCTCCCCAGGCTGCTCCGACTGTTCATGCAGAAGCAGGAACTCTCAGTCTAAACTCCTGGGGACATCAGCAGCAGAAGAGGTAGCACAGGCAGATCAACCACCATTTGGTAAACTCGGGTCCAGGGTGCACATTCTTCTGTCACAGCCTTCCCTACAGCTCTCCAGCATAAACTCTTCTTTGTTGGACACACTTGAACAGTCTGACTTGGTTAAGAATTGCTTAAGGAGCAGTGACTTATAAGATAATGTCCAGCCTGAACGCTTCACAAAACTGATGAGGTTTCTGTTGCCCTTCACCTGAAGAGGGCTATTATCCTGCCACCTCATCTCCCAGGTTGTTTCAGTCTCCCCAGCCTTTCAAAAGCCCACAGCTCTGGGGCACTAAAACAAAATTTGAAAAAACAAAATTTCTTTCCAATGAGAAGCTCCAGAATCTAAGCTACCCCGACTGCTTTTATCTTTAAAAGTATGTTTTGCCACATTAGCAAAATAGGCTGAATGCATGCAAAATGACTCAAAGTTTCTTCTGATTTGTGAGCCTTGAAATTGAGCACTGAAATGGACAGTGAAACATTTTCAGCCTAAAGGATGTTTTTCACTTCAGAGTTCACTGTAATTTTTGGTATCCAAACCCACTGAAAGCTCTTATCTGGCCACATACACCTGGATGATGGATGCCTCTTGCTACTGACTTGCCAGCCTGTCTCCTTGGGAGATCAGAAATCCCTGGAGGATAGGCTCCTATTAGTGGTTCTCTTCCCAGGGGTGTTTTAAATCAATTATTTGAATTCACAAGCTACAACAGACCATGGCACACTAATATAATGAAGAACAAAGGGAAATCTCTTTTTTGCTCTGTCTCTCTGCTGAAATTTTGCAGAATTATGTTGTTTTATATTAGCACAAACACACAAAAAAATAACTCTCCTGGAATGATTAAAGATGGAAGAGATCTTTATCAAGGACCAAGTATGGCTTTTATTTGCATAATACAAAAAACCCAGGTAGCCCTCACATCTGTGCTCAAACCACTGGCTTTCATCAAATACACTATAGTACTCGGGCCCCTGCCTGAGTCAAATTCCAGGACAGGCCACAGCCCTGGCTGTGAACTGCAGCAGGACACAGCAACTACTCTCTCCTGCAACTATTGCTACACGCTACTGAAAATAAGAAATATGGGATACTCTGGAGGAATGTAGGAGATATCACAGGTCTGGAAAGTTGATGAGGTTTAGACTTACAGTCAGATCTCCAATCCAGCACAACAGTTTTGAGCATGCTACATCAAACGTGCACAGGCATCATCTTCAGAAATGCGTGGCAACGCTTTTCTCTCGAGGTCAGACAAGTGATACACTAGAGTCTCCTGGGGACTCTAGCACTGTGTGTGCACTAGACCTCTCAGGCAGCTTTGATGGAGGCCCATCTCCACAGGCACCTATCCTTGTCTGAGATTCAGCTCCAAGGTACCAGCTTTAATTTGTGCTGCGGTTGTCCTGGGCTCACAAGTAGAGCTGCTGATCACACGTTAACAGCACACTACAGTACCCAAAGTCACAATGCTTGGAGTCAATCCAAAATCCAAATTCTCTTCAACTATGCAAAGAATGTTGTATATTTTTTTAGTTTGTCAGGATTTATGTCCTTCACTGAGAAACAATTGCACAAATAATTGAGTATTAAATTTTGTTTGAAGTGCATTTTTTTCAGACTGAAAGCACTTTTTCCTTGGCATTTCTAATGATGTATTTGCCAAAGTTTCTGTTGTTTTCCATTCTTAAGGGCAAACTCTCCTGTGACAGAGCAAACTTAGATGAAGACGGTGAGGGAAGCTGTCCATTAACAGCCAGGATTTCAGGACAGTAGAAAATTCAGTGCTGAGTAAATTCCATTAAATTTCCTATGGCGGGACTGGGGGATGGGAAGGATCATCGCCCTATCATCAATGTAAGAGGCAAGCAGTGATGTTCCACAGACAGCAAAGCCTCAGGATTCCAGCTGCTCATAATTGCTAAACACAGAAAAAAATAGAACTCGAGCACAATTTTTTTTGTGGATAAGTGTAATGCATTTACTGTACTGCTATTTGTGGGATCTTCTTCAAAACCATTCAGAGGACTGCTAATTTATTTGTAAAAATGAGGGCAGCTCATAACTTCAGCATGACTACTACTCATTTGACAAAAATCTGTGCCTTCTAAGTAGGAGAATTCTTACTCAGCATATGCTGTTCATTTCGGTTTATTTACTCTTTGAGATGGGACTGTATTTTGACAGAAGCTGACTGATTCACTTCAGAACTACAATAACAGTAATATTAAAATCATTCCTGTCACAAGTGTTTGAGTTACCAAATTATGGAGTGACTGGAAGGACCAATTAGGGATTACAATTAATCACTAGTAAACAGTCCATGTGTAAGGTTTGCTTGTTTATTCTGTCTCTTTAGTGAATAATGAATATTACATTAACAGAAAACAGATTCAAAATCTTTAAATCCTTCATTTCACAGCTAACATATTACTTTTGAATTCTGGCCTTTTAACAGAAGTGCCTTGAACTGACAGTAGAAAGTGGAAGACACACTAGCCAATCTGTTGCCTCAAACTGTCTTGTCTTAATAAGGTGGAAAATTAAAAATATCTGAACAATGGCAGTTCCCACCAACTTACATTAAACTGATCTCTGAGTGCTTTGCAAATTCCAATTTAAAAAAAAACAAACACAAAGTGTTATCACCTTTTAACTGCAGGCCTTTATCCAACAACTCTCCATGAGGATAATCATATTAACCTGATAAGCTAGTCTCTGGCACTGGATGCATAGAGGAATAATTTTGAGGGACCATGGTGCTTTAAATATTACTTCTGCCCATTGAGACAAACACAGATTGGTCTCCTGGGAGACAAGACAACAGTGAGACAGTGAAGTCTGTGTGAACCACAGGAAAAATTTTCCCATATAATGGACCTCTGGATCTTTTCCAGCAATACTGCTTTTGTAGTTTCTGACCCAAGTTTTTATCCCGCTCCTGCATTCTGGCAGTGTTCAAAGGCAGAAAAAGATGGGCCTGGAGCCACTGGCAGTACACAAGGATCTCAGAACAAACAGTTTCCACCAATCTGAGTACCAACTCCAGTAATGCAGGGCATATACGTGTCACTTAGACAATGACGTCCTGAAATATCTGTGTTCTTATCAGTCTTTTAACTTGCATCAGAATCTACCCCACATATAAGGGTGTTTAAACTATGCTTAACTTAAACTGGGTTTAAACTTGATGGTACACCTCTCCCAAGAGATGCCCATTATTTTCTCCTTCACGATACCAACAATGTGGTGCCCTCTCAGCAAAATGAAGAAACATGGGATGCCTGCTAAGACAACATCTCCCACTCCCAGCTCCCTTCCAGACTCTCTCAAGGGCTTCATGGGAATAGAAAGGGGTTGGGATGTGAACTGGATGAAACATTCACATCACTGAGTCTCCTCTTTTCTTGAGACCTATCAGAAACAGGCAGGAACTTACCATGCATCTGCACATGTGTGTGTGCGAGCTGTAAATCCAAAGCTCCTGGGTAGTGCAGTAGGATGGTTGCACGCTAGAGAAGGAACCCCACTAGCTTACAGATTTCCCTTGCTACTAGAATAAGCTACGTAGTCTGCCCAGCTAGAAAAGTCAGAGCTACGAAGTTGAAGCTCAACAGCAAAGTAGCTCAATGCAGTGAAGAAAAGTATAGCTACAGGTGCAATTCCCCATTTTAATTTCGTAATTTTCCTTCTCATTCTCCTCTAATGTAAAACAATACAGTTTCACAGAAATGTCAAGGCTTACATTAACATATTTCTTACCAGAAGACTCTTGGCCAGTATGTTTTCCACAAGCTTGAAGTCATTACGTAATTGTTTGCTCTTGGAACTGGTGCCTTCCATCTCCTCATCAGCATAAAAGCGGAAATATAAGGATTCATCCTTAAATTCACTTTTCTCCAGGACTGGAAAGAATATCATATGAAATACATACATGCATTTACACAGAGAAAGAAAGAGAGAAACAACAACAAAAAAGTTAAAGGAAATCCTAAATATTTCCACAGTTTTTACAGAGCAAAGACCAGCTGCATGCCCATCAGTCAGCTATTCAGCTCTATATTTTTAAGCTACTACTGCATTTTAGAGGTATATTTTTCTTCACAGTACATAGCAGTTTATGGTATGATGTTTGACCTCCCTGGCATGTCGAATGCATAAAAAATGCAGAAGATCCTCTCAGAAGAAAGATGCTACTCAAAACCTTGTGGTCCTTTCCCATGTCAAAATAAATATGTTAAAACTATAAAAGGCGCTGAGAGGGATAAAAAGGCTGCTTAAAGGTAAGTGAGATGGATCAAACAGACTAAGGCTTTTCAACCTAAAAAGGAATTCAGAGGAAAATAGGCTCTATGAAATTCTGGAAGGTGTGACAAAGTTCTTTACCACGTTTGCAAACACAGGACCTGGGGGCTTCAGATAAAAGCAGCAAGTGACAATTTTAAAACCTGAGAAACAACTTCATTCGACATTTACTTATGCAAGGAACTCCTTGCCAAAGGGTGCTATGAATGCCAAAAGTTTACATGGGCTCAAAACAGATAAAATTCTTTAAAGAAAAACAATCATTCTTACCTTCTTATCAAGTACTATACAAATTCTCCACTAATTATTTACAATAATCTGCTCTCAAAAACTCTATTCAAAATATGGAGAGCAAATGTTATTTGTGACTAAAACTGGATATTTCACTGGACAAACTAAGGACTTTGTATACGTATTTGATACGGATACAGATGTGGTTTGTTTACTTTCCCAGTGTAGCAGCAGCACCACTGAGGATGGATGATGTCTGGCAATTTGGCATTTCAGATTTGGAAGCTTCAGAGACTCAGCACTGAGGATTCTGCTTGTTGTCCAAGTGGCAAGAACTAGGCAATTTTACTTTGTACCTGACATTTCTTGGTGATATTTCAGGATAGTACTTGGCTTGAACATTGGTCTGATGGCTCTGAAAGAGATGCAGTGAAAAAATATGCCCCTTCTAGCTTGTCTAATCGCTTCAGGGATGCTCATAACTATTAGCAAGGGGATTCACTTGGGCAGGCACTAGGATTAGACATTTGTGTAAGCTTGAAGACTGCTTTTTAAAAGGACTTGCTAGGATGCCTGCAATTGTACACACGTCAGCAGGTATGGCACAGCTATAGAAAAGGGATTTTCAGACAGTCAGCTACTCTGACTGAAGTAAGAGCTCCTTTAATTGGCTGTGAGAAGTAATATTAATGCGTTACCATGATGCATGAAGCCATTATTGCAGAGTCCAACACCCAGTGCGACAGCTTCCTCCCGAGTCTGACAATCTCCCTAGAAACAAGAGGATAAATATTACATCTCAGATTACTTCCTAAGATGAATTATTCCCCTTCCCCACCGCATAGCTTGTAGCTCTGAAATTAGCAGGATGCTCTTTGTAGGGAACAACAGCAAGAAATTAAAATAGCTACCCCGTTGCCCAAATCTAATTCATTCCTATATATAGCATCTCTTGCCTCCGACAGGAACTAGGATGACAAAGACCAGGATTCTGGAAAGTAGTTGTTTAACCCACAAAGTGACATAATATTATCTCAATGTAAAAGCCTTTTTATTTGCAATCATAGTGTCAGACTTTAGCCACAGACAATAAAACTTATTCTTACAGAGAGAAGTTGAGAGATCTTATCTGTATTCAACCAAAGGGAGAAAAACCTGGGTAAACCCAGTACAGGTGAACTCCAAAGGTCAGACTGGTTCAAACTGCAGTGGCATTCTTTTCTTACACAGCAGACCTATGAACAAAGGCTCCAGCTTCTCACTACCTGAAGCCTTGAGTGTAGTATTTCAAGAGGTACCAAAGGTGACTTGCAAATCTACAAACGTACCTGAAATGGCAGCATTAAGTTTTGCATCTGCAGTTCCGTTAACTACAAGAAATACCTAGGTTTTTTTACGCATCTGCTAATTTGCAGCCACAAGTGAAGAATATACAAACATGCTGGTTGTACTCTTTATGCAGACATATAAGTTCTAAACAGTAATGGCAAAAATCAGCAGGCACTTTTGGTCTTTCACAGATGAAAACCATTGTTAATCCTGGTCATCTGATGCAAGATTACCTGCTTCCCACTCCCCAGATGGGCACAAGAGAACTTGGGATCTGCTGTCTCACTAAGAGCAGGCAGTAGGGCACCTGCTGCTTTGGCAGAGGAGCAATTTCAGTCCTACTATATCAGACGCTGTATCCTACAGAAGTTATTATACGTGCTTTTTTCCCCTCCATCTGGAGAACTAGATATCCTGAAGCTCTAACACCAACTGCAGAGTGGCGTACTGACTTTGTTTTAAGCAAACCAGCTTGCAGACCAAGAGCCCTCTCTGATCATGTCAGCAGAACATAAGCGTGAGCTTCAAGTCCCACTAAGGAGAGCAGTAGCTGCTTGCCAGGCAGCTACTGGAAAAGAACACTGCTGTGGTGTAGACACTATTTAAAAACAGGATAAACCAGGATCGGCTCTTGCCAATCAGCAGCACTACTGGCTCTTGTTAAAGAGACTTTCTGAGAGCAAGAAAAAGCCATGACATTTACAAATGGAGAACTAAAAACTGTTGTCTTGGTAGGAAAAAGACCAAGGCTGTTCTGGAGGAATGGCATGATTATGTAATCACACAGGAGAGCCAAGAAAAGGGCTTTAATAAAACTGAAGTTTAACTTTTACTGTAAACGAATTTCAAGTCTTCCTTCGTTTTCAACATCCTGTCACGCGACAGTTCTCAACACTCACTTTGTGTTACTTGATAGTATACATGGGTAGTTTATTTTACAGAGGCTGGGACTTAAAAATCTAATTTATTCAACTTTCAACTGTACATAACTGGAGGACAAATGCCTCCTAATGTTACTCTCTTAATCTTTAGGAATCTACTTTTATTTTAGGCAACAAAATCTTTGTGTAGGAAGACTCTAAACCAGACCTGGCTACTCCTGAGGATGTTAACTTGGCCTCAAAACATTCCCATAGCAAAACATTCCCTAATTATAAAATATACCTTCAAATAGATAATTTCAGCTCACCTGTAAGTACTTCTAAATGTCATGTAGTGATTTGTCTGAATACAATGAAAGCAGTAACAAAAACATTAAGAATAAAGAACCACTTACAGTCAACAATCTTGACAGAATGTGCAGCTCCTAACTTTTTCATACAGGAACTGGATGTGAAACTAGATACACTAGTTTTGACAAGATCATTTAGGTTTAAATACAATCACTGAATTTGAGTCAGCAGAATTATAAAAACAGTTTACAGTCAGTACCATAGTGAAGTATCATGTCCAGAGCACCCTACTATTATTACTATGACTACTGCTACCATTACTAATATTGTTGTCTACTGGTGGTAATGATGTGATGTCTAAAGCCCTAATCATGGTCCATGGCTGATTGTTTTGATATGCACAAGCCCAGCAATTAGGATGGTCTCTGACCTAGATTGTTTACAACCCACATGTAGGAGAAAAGAAAGAAGAAGAACACAGAGAAGTTAAGAACAGCAAGCAAACCACTTTTAAATATTTTGTTGATATCTTGGAAAAGGATCTTGGGGATAACTGCAATAAGATCCAGCTATTGTGAAGAGCTATAAACAATAAAAAGACATCAGGCAAACTCAGCATTAAATCTTAATGTCATCAGGAAATCCATTGACCATCCACTCTCACACGCAAAAACTCCCTCGTACTGAATAATCTGTGCTAGCATATCACAGGGCACTTCTTAATAAACCTGACAGTCAGAGACGCTCAGCTCCTGCAGACCCCTGATATCTACAGAGCCACAGATGCACTGCACATCTAATCATAGAGCTTGTAATGCCCATCCAGTCCCAGGCTCTGAGTGCATACAATCCATAGGGGATAACAACATATATCACATTTGAATACAACTGTTCAAATGTACACAAGACTCAGCCTCACTGAGGACCCAACTTATCTCATCAGAAGTAAAACGATCAACAATTTCTGGGTAGGAGGATCAGGGTACAAAATACAGTTGACGCAGTTCGTTTGATTATAAAAAAACCTCTTTTGCTCTGTTCAGTCTTTAAAATATTTTTAAAGGTCAAGGAAATGAAAAAGAAGCTTTCTCATTAGGGAGGGCTCCCACTGGCACTTTTAGTCTAAATTATAAACTAAAATGAAAAGCTATTCTTCAAGACAGTCAGCTCTATGCCACTAAAATATAACAGAAACAACAGTCCTAACTTTTTTTGTGCATCATTTCTACGCTAAAATCATGATGCAAATTGATTGTCAGAAATAAACATATCCCAGCATTTTTGTGTAACAGGGAGTTATCAGGTTGGACACCATCACCAAGATTTTCAAGAACACATGCCTGAAGTTCAGATGAAAGGTAGATATTTGAGCAGTTAAATAAACGCACTACTCTGCAAAAAGCTGAGTATTTCTTAGCTCACACTAAAATCTGTTGTTAGCTAATAAGGTCGAAGTATGAATGGTTGCTAGAAAATAGTTCAACCTAGTATGAAAACTCCAAGTGAACGTCTATGAAAATTACT
The DNA here is from genome assembly GCA_013400615.1 of Syrrhaptes paradoxus. Lineage (NCBI taxonomy): Eukaryota > Metazoa > Chordata > Aves > Pterocliformes > Pteroclidae > Syrrhaptes > Syrrhaptes paradoxus. Next base: position 69,051 of record VZTO01006794.1, read on the forward strand.
ATTTGTAAGGATCTATGATCAAAGATTGATTTAGCCACATAGACAGGAATCCATTTAAGTCACAGTCAGTGATTTAAATGTTTAACAATGTTCCCCTTTAACGGAGCACAGAAGAAATTTCCTTTGTCTTTGCATCTGTACACATGTACCTATGCACACACACATATCTTCTGTATCTTCATATCTGGCTTTAGTACATCTGGTTCAATCTTAATGTAAAGTTCAGTAAACAGCAGAACCAAGAGCCAGATTAACCTGCTAGAATTAAGAAAAATGGGGAAGGAAATGAGCTACCTCTTCCAGACCGAGAGCTGATGTTTTACCTTGCTATCTGAGTCTTTCTACTGCCTACAGCTCTACGATTAACTACTATAAAGGCCAGATTAGCCTGATTACATCTCTCTTTGTTGGCCAAAGCAGCCTTTTTTCCCCCTCAG
>VZTO01006795.1:3643-16735 GCA_013400615.1 Syrrhaptes paradoxus
GTTTTTTTTTTAAACATGAACCAGAACAGCTACAGCTCAGTGTAATTCAGGGAGAATGTGCCTAACAGCAGAGCTGAGTTGGGTTTTACCACTGGTCCCAAGCCCTGGGCAGTTGGACTAAAGGGTCATTTACAGAGGGCTTCAGACAGGATTTCTGTGTCCAGAAATTTGCTGGAGAGACCCAGAGTAAAGGCAATATTTGGAATCTTGCCAGATCTGGCTGACTTGGAAATGTGTCGGATGCACCTGTTGGGTCCAATTACAGCAGATTGATGATTGTCTATGAAAGGGACTTAGCCAGGACTGTGACAAATACTAATTTGACTTTCCATTACATTTTTTCAAAATCTTAAATGGGAAAAAAAGCCCCAAATATTTGCTATCTCAATAAAGAGCTGAGGCCATAAATAAAAAAGGTAGTATGTTTGTACATTTTTTTTTTCATGGGGAAAACAGATGTTTCCCTTCCTCTGATATTTTCCTCCACTTCTCAGCTTTTAACAGTTTCAGAATGGAATGAGAAGGGGATCCTAGCACTGTTAGAGATGATCAGTTCAGACTTCTCACTATTTGCCTGTCAGCCATCTGTCCCAGTCCCAAGAGCATGCTGCTTGTTATTGATGGAAATGGGTATGTTTCCTGCAAGCAGTTCAATTAAGACAACATGTTTTGGTTTTATTTGTGTTTTTCTCTTTGAGAATTTGGCACTGTAAATTAATCTTTAACATGTACTAGGAGTTAGCCATTAAGGAGGATTCATTCAGTTGATATGTTTGTGAAACACGTTTTAAAAAGTATTCTTAAATAGGTTTTGTTTTTTTTTTTGTTCCCTGGTGTCTTTGATATATAGTGGCTTGTTGCTCCTTCAGTGAGCTACATTCAAGGTCTTTGAGTCCTGAAAGAGAATTGTGGGGTTTGCATTCATTTATTTAGGAAACTCAGAGATTTCTACCTTCATGAAAGGCCCATTTCTTCTAAAATCTGGCACTGGGCTTCTCATAGAGATCTCAAAATCTCACCTGGACCAAATCTTCTGTTTAAAGGCTTAAAGCCCTGAAGTTGGTATCTCTGCTCAGAAGAACACAATCTCTGCCCTTTTTTGTGATTCTTTTTTGATTGTAGCACATCATACCTGCTAGTGAGTTCTGTCTGATAAATATGGTTATCGGTAGTAATATTTTTGTATTTCCCATTGGTGGCTGTTGGCAAGCAGATTCCATTATGTGTTCTTAGCTTTTTGGCAGTTGTCCAGCTAGCTTGGATTCTGATGATTTACTACTTTGTAGGATCTATCACTTGCTTTTATAAGCTTTGTAGAGAAGAAATGATATACTGTAAAGTCTATGCTGAAGAAACAGTTGGAAGGAAGAAGAAAACATTCAATTTTCTAAATAAGTATATGTTTTGGGTTTCTCAGAGTGTGATTCCGTCAAACTTCTTGGGGCAGGAGACTTTTAAGTGTGTTTTGTACACCTCCACACACATCACTTAGGCAGGCAGTGTGTGGATTCCTATTCACACCTGAAGTGTAATGTCTGTCATTAGACAATAATTTGTATTATAATAGCACTACTGTATCAAATTGGTTCCTGGGTTGCTATTGTATTTTCAAGGCTTGATTCTGTCTTTATTTTTGTGTAGTACTGATGACACATCCCTTAAGGAAAAAGGCATTTAATAAAACTCTTTTAGCAGGAAGGAATTTTGGCTCCTGCATCAGTGCTGATAGCAGAGAGCATCTGCACTGTTTGCTGTAATCATGCAGAGAAAGAGTTGACTTCATTTCTACAGCAGTTATGACTATAATTTCCCTCGATTGCAGTCTACTTTCATTTAATTTGTGCTCAAGGGCCCTTCATATAGAATGATTTCTGCTGGGTGAAAGATCTTGCTACAGCTGAGAGGTCACAATATAATACACTCTGTTGATTATAATGAATACTTGGTGTTTGCTGTATTCAGGATGCATGACGGAATCCATTTTCAGTCATGAAATAAAAGTAAAATATAGATTGATTGTATCTACAGCTTGCAATTGTGTTCATGGAGGCTTACTATCAGATATGAGAGGTCTGTCACCAGCTTGACTCTGCAAACTCATTGTTTTTTACGTTTACTTTTGTATAACAGCCTTTTTGTGGTGTTACCATTGCCTGATGTAAATATAATCAAAGCTCTGCAGAGGGAATGGTTGTGTAACCATTAGTGCTTTGTTGAATTCCAGAAAAAGGATTATTTAATGCAATGTGAGAAGCAGGATTGTAGTTCCCGTGGAGGCAAAAAAGTATTTGCTAATTCTGACATGAATACAACCTTTTCTAGCAGGTGATGAGTAAAGATAAATAACTTCTCAATGGGAAAGAAATCAAATAGTCTACAGGTGTCTTCCCAAAAGACAAGAGAGCAGGAGGACAAGGACAAGGCTATTCATTCCTCTAATTTCTGCCTTTGTTCCCAGGACCTATTGGACGATCTGTCTGCTTCCTGTGTGCGCAGGTCACAAGTTCTCAAATTGTTTCCAGGTAAAAATCACTGCTTCTGATTTAAATTCAGTTTTGTATGTGTTTATGAAGGAAGGAAGGAAGGAAAAGAGCTGACTGACAGGGCAGGCTACCGGTGGTCAGGAGCATTCTTATTGATAAAGTGTTTCTTGTGTTGTGTAATACAGCTTGAGCCAATATGATCAGTTTTGTTTGTAGGACCTGGCAGCATTTGGTGAAGAAGCAACAGCTGTTCTGTTAGATCTATGCACTTGCATATAAAAGACTGTACTGCATCATACTTCTTGGTGTGACTCATGTGACCACCTCATGAATCAAAGGTTTTGTTTCCCTGTTTGAATTCAGTAGCCTTACAGAAAATTCATCATAGCTAGAAGTTAATATGGTAAAGACGACACAATCTTGTGTATATTTATTTGTTAAAGTCCAATAAAGTCCTACTTAAAAAGGGGAAAAAGAGCAGCAACAAAACCTCAAAACACAGACCCAACCAACCTCACACAAATCTATAATGATATAAATTATGCAACATTGTTGACTTCGGAGTCATGGTACATCTGCATACTATGGTGGAATTTGTCCCAGAGGACTTGCCATACCAAATTTAATTTCATATCAATCTACTCTACAAACTTGTCTCTAAACATAGCCAGCACCAGATGTTTCAGAGGGAAGGTGGAAGAAACCACATGCTTCATATAGAAGTGAGGTTAATGTATTCTTTACATTAGGTGCCCTCCTGAGCAGTGGTTAGCTATAGGTTTAAGTTTGAAACAGAAAATTTATTATTATTTCACAAAATTTATGGCAACTAGGTATTTTTACTGTTTTTTATAAATACAAGTTTGTGTATATTTTTTGAGCAAAATTAGTTTTTTTAAAAGCTGTTTCAGTATCAGTATGTCTTTCATCTATGGCAAGAAGATAAACCTGTATGGCCAGAGAAGCCAAATTTGGGACACTAGCCTCATTACAATACTAGAAGAGGAAGTGATGACTTTCAAAACTCTTTTTAATGGTGTCTCATATGTAGGAAGAATGTTTGCATTTATTTATTTAATGTTTTACATTAGCTGTAACAAATAATACCTAGTTTTAACTTGGTTTTGGCTCTCAATGATATCTAAGGTGTTTAAATTGAGAGATGTACAGCAAAAGGCATCTGAAACTTCAAGGACAAATAATAACAATTAAATTCAGGTTTAAAAAATAGGATTAAATCATTGTACTGAGGCTTTTTCCCTTTAATGTTCATACTGACATTTCTTAAATCACTTTCTGACTGTTGAATGTATTTTTATCCAGTTCATATAAAATTGAGACCAGAAAGGTTACTTCTCCTTTTGAAAGATTTTTCATGCTTCTTTTTTTTAAGTGCTCGTAAACATTTGGAAAGTCAAGTCTGTTTTTCAGTTGTTTTCTTGGAAGATATGGTTTAGGTCAAACATCACAATGGCCTTGTGGTCAGCCAGGGATCACATCTTCTATTACATCTAGTCTGATTTTTTTAAACTCACAGCTTCTGATTTTCTCCTTTACTGACCCTGATGATTAGAGGACCCTTCCCTACAAATATTGGAAAAGTTGCTTCCTGTTCTTCTCTCAGATCTCTTCTTAATACTGTCTATTTTTAACTGATATTCCAAAGAACTCTGCAAACATACTGGCTACTGAGGCAATGAGATTGCTAGTGTGTTGAAAATAAATATTTGGCACCCTCATTTGCTCTGCACATTCATGTCTCACAAACTGTAATCAAGGAGGCAACTGGCAAACAAAGATGAGATGGGGTAGGGAAATGGTGTTACTGATGTATAATGAGGGCAGAATATGGGTTGCTTCAAAGTAAAATATTTTTGAGATATGTAACAGAGGTGTTGGGTTTTGACTTACTGGAGATTTGTCACATGTCAAGTTCTGCATTGAAATATTCTAGAAGTAGAGGAAGATGAACTGTTATGTGCTGGTAAAGATGAAGAGTTGTTTTTCTTTCAAGTTCATATTGTAGGTTACATTAAAATCCAGTCAACGTGCTATAGGCTTGAATTACTACCTATGAAAACATAACTTGCCATCAGAGAACAGAATAATCTTAATCATATTCTTCTAGAACAGAAAATTGCTGAAGGTCTACGCTACCAACGTCTTTGAAGGAAGAAAATTCCTCCAACTCACTACTGAAAATAAGAGTTGAGGCTCATGGACTAGTTGGTTGAAGGCTTCATCTTCCCTTAGTGTGACCTGTGAACCAAGCTGTTGACGCAAATGCTTACCAATGGAGATCTGCCAGGTAGCTTGGTGTGATTCACAAGAAAAAGTCAAAGCTTTTCAGGCCTAGAATATCTGATACATTAGCCTAAGCCTAAGAGAGGGATCTTTCTTATCTCATACAATGGAGATGGAATTCACACAATAAATACAGCTTCAAACCTCTCCACCACCTTCTACAAAGTAAGTTTCATTTTTGCACATAAATGAGGGAAGTTGTTTACTGCTGGCTTGGGTACAATGCTCTTGTTATCAGGCTAGAGTCATAGCTGCTATAGCAGAGTGTAGCAGAAATGCATGGAAATATTATTAACTTCCAAATTAAGCACAGTATTTGTAAGCTGCAACTGGGAGTAGAGGATTTTTAATTAGGAATCTTGACAAGGCTTAAATTAATTGTTTTTGTCCCACTAAAAACTATGGCCTTGATAAATTTATGTTACTGAAAAGCAAGTTAATTTCCGCCGTTCAATTCTTCTTTCAGTGGATGTTATACATCATAGAAACTAATTTATGGGGAAAGCACTGAGTGTGAATTGATGATTATTTTAAGAACAGATCAGCATAAAATTACTCACATGAGTAAAGGAGGCTGGGATTTGGTTCCTCATTCAGAGTCCACAAATGTTATTATCAGATGCTTCAGAGGCTGGAATCACTTTTCCCCCATCTTTGTGGCATACAAGTATGTAACATAACCTGAGGGGCTGCACTTCATTCTAATACCACCGGCTCACAGGAGCACCAGCATCACTTTTGTGCTCTGACATTTCATATTAAAAAAAAAAATTATTACCACTAGTTTTCTAGTTCTAAACAGGTTATCTGTTAAGTGTGTAGAGAGATGTTGTGTTCTGCTTGCAGTGGGAAGCAGATACCACTAGTAGCTCATGCCACAACAGCTGATAACCACCCTTTGTGGTATGAGAAGCTATCACTCATTCAGGGCTGCCAGCAATGCTTAACCCTCTTCTATCAGAATAAGTCCAGATACTCCACGTTTACGATGTAAACTGCTTGTGTTCAGGTGGTTGCTGTGGCCAAAGAAGGTTAAGGAGTGCATAAACAAGTAGATACGTGGCACCCTGCATGTACAAGGCACAATCTGCTTGTTTCATTCCTTCTGTTGGAATCTGTTACGGAGATAACGAGCGTCCCGGGCCGAGAGCTAACAGCGTCTGGGGGGGGGGGCGGGGGAAGGCCTTGGGAGAGCGAATGCAGGCATCTGAAGCGAGATGATGCGGAGCCCAAGGGAAGTGAAAGAGAGATCTCCCAGAAGGATCCTCACCTATATACTGGGTATGACGTGCATGGGGTGGAATAATTGGTCAGTCTGCTTCTCAATCTTAACCTGAAAGCAAATCCCAAGCTAGAAGCCGGACTGTCTCTCCCCCCCCTGCTCTGTCTGTGAAGGGGAGAGAGGCTGAATGTATTTGTCCTTGAAAGTATCCTGGCAATAACTATAAACGTTCCTTCTTATCAGTTCTCTCCTGAGCAGGAATCCAAAACATATCTTCTTGCTAACTATTTATGAAGAGAAGGAAAAAAAAAATTAACTCTGTTCTGCTTAACCCACGACAAGTAATTATTCAATTCAATTAAATCAAAGTGGGAAAGTCACAGGCAATTTTGAAAAATCACACCTTAAATGAGTAAAATGGAGGAAACAAATATACATATATATGTGTATATAAAATATATGGTGTACATACCGATACTGTATGTCAAATGATAACGTTTGCGGTTATGCTACTAAGGATAATTCCATTTTCCCTAGACTGTTAGATGATGTTCATCCCTGAGGCACATGAGAGGCTACTGTTAGTGCATTAAGTCATTTATCTTGTAACATCTGTTACATGCTTATTCTCAGATTCTCCTTCTAGGAGGAAAAACTTGTCCAGTTAGGTCTCCTGTTTTGGTGTACCCAAGAGATTTTGCATATTTGTTTGCTCTTTCAGTCTGCATGCTTCTATGTAAATATGGTAGATAAGGAAAATCAAAAGACTTTGCCTTGCACTTGAAACAGAAGGTACAAAGGTTTGCCAAAGGCTCATTAATCCATCACTGATGCTGAGGTTTCCAACTTCTCGTCTACTGCTTTGTCATGTGAAGCCTTACACGGGGCACTTGGAGGGCAGGAGTATGGCCTGAATGCCAGCCAAATGAAAGGGGACAGCTGAGGGGTAAGTGCTAGTGCAGCTGAGGGATGTGGGATCAGAAAATAGAAGGAAAATAACTGCTGCTGATGTGGATTTCCCAGCATACATGCAAGAATATGGGGATAGAGCCAAACAGGTTCAGAAAGGGTCTTCACTAACACCTGCCTAAAATGCAGCCTCTGTCAGGCACAGAGGATCTGTCGTTGTTTAGATTATCCATTCACATACTTTAATGTAACATGTACTGTCAGGTCTCCTTCACAATCCTATGGAACTTGGGACTCATTTTCTCTCTATCTATTTCTCTGCGTTATTCTTTGGCTCCTCCACAACAAAATTATTCTGACTCTCATCACTAACTCATCAGAGTTCTGATTCTGGTATCTTCAGTGTCTCAGTTGTTTCCATAATGTCCAACGTAACGTAAGGATGAGGGCTTGCACAATTATTAGAAGACCTCTTTCTCTCTTGTGCTTTTTAAAAAGTTGCACCTCTTTTTGACATTACCTAAGATGTGTCCTAGGCAAATACCCTGTGCTACCTTTACTTACTCGTAGTTCATAGCTCTTTGTGCTACAGTGATAACTTTTAGAGGAGAATAATTTCTTCTAGTGGGTGTCAGAGAAATCTGGGATCTCTGCTTAGTGCTAGACAGCTACACATTGCATGATTGGTGTGATGCTGAGAAGGATAATCAGCTTTTAGAAGTGTGTGACCACCAGTGGAGTGCACTGAGTTGCATGCCAACTTTTAAAAGCAGTAAGTTAGTAGTTGGTCAGCTTGACTTGGGTTCACTACAGGGCAGCTAGGTAATCTGACAAACTCCTCATGGTATGAGACAGCAAAGTGTAGGACAGCAGTGGGTGCCGAAGTCTAAAAAAGGACATCTGACATACAGATGCAACCATATGAACTTTTCCTTCCCCTGCTTTAACTCATCATGAAATAAATGTAATACCCTTTTGGAAGAGTTTCTCCATTTGGCAGAAGCTTGATAATTCACTTGGGAGAACTCCATCATGAAGCTGCAGGGATTTCAACCTGAAAACAAAATACCAGAACATCCCACATATTCACTCTCTCCCCTCCCATCATGTAGACTAGCCCATAGCCACACCAAAATATGCTACACTGAGTGACTGGGTGAACAACAGAGTTGTGCTGATCTGATCTAGTACTCTCATCTTGCAAGCCAGATAGCTTGAGTTGGAAGCCTTTGTCGTATATATGGTAAAAGGGAGGTTTGGGTTGTATACAGGAAAAGGAGATTTTGGAGTCATGACTTAATTCTGGTGTAAAGACAAAACCTTTCTTCCACTGTATGCAGCCTGAAACAAACTTACACAGAAGTCCATCTTACACCACGGTAATCCTTATTATGGAAGAAGGAGCTTTGGCTGGCAGGGAGTGAGGACCCCTGGCCACCTTTCATTACACAGGTTCTCAACCAGGCTTCTAAAAAGAACAAAAGTTCTAAATTTTATCAGCAGCAATTTTGCTGGTATGTTTTGTCAGCTGTGAGTTATTTCTGTTGCTGCTCTGATCTGGTAGGAACTGATCTATGAAAGAAGTATAGCTACATTTAAGTAATACTAGACTCAAACAAGTATACACTGACTTTCATAAAGTTTGTGAGATGAGCTTGGTGCTGCACTAACTTGGTAAATGCAGATTTAGTTCACATCAAATTCACATCTTCCCAGGACCTCACTCTCATACCTGTCTGTCCTTAGTAAATCAGTATCTTGTATGTACATATATAATAGTAAATGCTGTCTGCCTGTGTCAGATGTGAGATGCTTGTATTCCCCAAAATTTGTTATACTGAGATATATTTGCCCTCAATGTAACATTTTATGATCTTAAAAGGCCAGCAAATTATACCACAGGCAGACACTATGAAATATCCTAACCATATAATTTCATGCAATTTAACCATCATTACATAGCTTTTGAATATAATAGTGTCTTTTCAAGGAGCCAATAATTAAAATCTTTTAAAGAACACATGTAGATTTGTTCTAGTACTTATTTCACTTCCATGCTCCACAAAAGATTTAAAACATTCAGGTATCTCATTTCAACTCCATTATACTTGTGCTGCTTGATCGACAGAAAATGTGGTTTTCCTAAACATTTTTATTTTATCAAGACTTATGATTGACTGAGAATCAACGGAACAGAAATGGCTGCCAAAGCCTTACATCCTGTTGTGAGCCACAACTCTGGCATTTTGTGCTTTGATTTTGTGCTTCAGCTCTCCTTCAGGATCAGCAGTAAGTGTCGCTAGCATCCCCAATGTAATAACACAGGGCCACATAATTTCTTTTACCTCTTCTGCTAGGATTTATAATGCAAATCAAATTATACCCCCTGAGGGATGTAGTGGTCAGAGGATACATGCCCAAATAGTCTCCCAGGCACTCAACAGCCACAGCTGATACTGCAGCCTTTTCCTTGCTATGGGGCAGAAGGAACATTGTCTGCTGGCAACAGCAGCCTAAAGGATGTCCTTGGGACATCCCCCAAAATGTGTTTCTTATTACAAGCTTGATTGCTACCTACATAAAGTCTTTCTAGTGTCTGGGATCAGAACCTTCCTTCTGATTGACTGAAATGGACTGGAAGTAGAGGCAGTCCGTGTTCCTACAAAAAATGCTAGATTCGAACAGTTAACAAGAGAGCTCAAAAGAGAGTTTGTTAGATCTTTCTTTCCTTGAGCCCTAAATAAATAGAAAAAAAAAAAAGAAAAGGAAAAATATGTTCTATTTACTCACTTAAAACATGACCATGAATTTCATGAGCTTACTAATGTGACTATCATGTCTCTTACACAAAAATTGTCATTTGCATTTTACATTTAAGAACCTGATATTCTTTATAAACTTTCTTGAATTCTGTAAAGAGAGCTGACAGTTCCTAAAAAGAAAAAAAGCCACATTATTATTGTGTCACTTCTAGAAATTTTAATGGCAGGATATGAAGGACAGCATAATTATAGTGTTGTTCTACTGATTCTTTGGTTAAGGTTTTCTCAGTACTTTAATTATAAACTAGTTATTTCAGCAGTTTAACTTTCTAAATTCTCAGTCAAACACCCTTTGGGTATGATTCATACTTTGCAGTGCTTGTTGGTGTAAAAAGACACTCCTCTAGGCAAAGTCAAAGTCCCATGTCTGGAAGAGAGTTAGACATATATCAAGCAAATTTGACAGGTCAGGCTGAAAAGCTGCAGAATACATACATGAAAGCAGATGAAGTCAAAGCACAGCAAGAAAGAGGATTTTGTAACTCTCTAGCCAGTGTCTTAGAGACCTGCTACCTCAGCATATCTGCACTTGGGGAAGGAAAGAACACAAGGAAAGAACAAAACCTTTGAAAGAGCATCTTCTTAGATGCTTGTCCAGCAGGCACAGTTCTCCATATTCTACAAAAAGATTTTTCAGTTGTTGAATCCATTCTCAAAGCTTTGGTCAGGGAAATTTACTTCTCAGGTAATGAATACTTAAACTGCATTGGGATTTATGTGCAATGCTTTTAAACTCATGCCTAGGTGAATTTATGAATAAGAGCTGACTTACTATGTGACCAAATAATTTCCTGAAGCAGAGCCAAGAAAAGGGCCAGATCTTGCTGTTAATCTCCTTAAGAAAGAATCTAGAAGCAGATCGCATCATTTGAACAGCACTGCAAACTTCTCAAAATTATAAAGCACAAATTCAATGATTAACAAGACTCCTTTGTTCAGAGAACAGCAGTTTGAGATGCCTGATCTGTAAAGCCTCAAAGACCTCATTAGGAGCTTGTAATCCTTAGTTTGTTCATGTACTGTTATAAGTGTACACTGACAGTTTTGCCTCGAAAGCTACTGCTGCATGTCCTTGGTGCAGAAGAACATGAAGGTCAGAGTTTTAACTTTCGTGATAAGATAGCATGTTATGATTAATTTTAAAAGTGATGGCATGAAAGCTGGGGAGAAGGATTGAGGGAGGGGAGCAAACACATGCAGTTCTGGAATAGTTTGCAATAGTTTGTGAGTAAGAGTGGATATTACCTTGATTTCCTCTCATTACTGTCTGTTGACAAGTCCTTTCTTACCCTCTCTTTTACTCACCCATCTTTCTACCTCAAGCAAAGGTTTTTGGAAAGTGGAAGCTCTCTAAACAGTTCCACGTACCTCCTTTCCTTAAAAACCATTCTCCCTACACCTCGACAAGGGAGGTAAAGATGGTTTCATTCTGAGAAACCCCAGAATTCAAGGGAAGGTTGAATCTGTGTCAGCTTTAGTAACATTCATTTTTGCAGGCTTGTGCTACAGATCATTTTTGTTTTGTTGGTTTTTTTCCCCCTTCATTCTCCTGCTGTGAGATGCGGTGCTCTCCTGTGGAAATGGGAGTTCCTTTATGTGTGTGTGTGGAAGTAGCCAGCATTCAAAAAATCTTAACAAAGATTTATGAGGCAAATTGTGTTGTTTGTTAAATACTCAGATGGAAAATCAAAAACTCTAGACATGGTGAGTAGTGAGGGTATCAGCAAAAAGCTATGATTCAGACAAACAGAAAGCCTCATAATTTAATTTAAAATGAAGTAAAGTTCCCCTTCATGAATAACAAACGCGTGTTTTGTGTTGTGTGTCCCCTCCGTCCCCCCATGACACCATTTCTTCCTGAAGCTGAGTCCCCTATTCTCCATTTTTTTTCCTTTACTGCTGGTATAAGAGGTACATAGGTGGCTTAATGAGGGACAATACCTAATGAAGCTATAATGACATTGATAATAAAAAGAGTATTCTGCCACAAATTATTGCAATGCAGTTGATTTCAGTCCTTATTTCAGATTAGGAATTAGTTGGCTTGGGGAGAAAGCCTGGGGAGCTGGGACTTGTCAATAGAGAGCTTCACAGGCTACTAGGAGCCTGCAGTACAGGGTGCAAAAGTGTAAGATCCCTCCCTCCCCTCTTCCTTCAACCTTTGGGTCCTCATGAGCTCACAAGGTTGGCAGCACTGGTGTTCATCATGGGCAGAGACACAGGTAGCACTGAGTAGAGACACCATGGTCATATGAGCACCTGTTAATTTTCTAATTATGTGATACTGTGTATTTTTTGAATCAGGATGCTGCTGTGTCAGCAGAGTGTTGCCTGCCACTAAAGTCCTTATGCTGTGACTCACTGATGTTTCACAAAGCATATGGGAGCTGAAAGGCAGCGTTATCTGAAAATGTTTCATTTCCAACTTTTCATTTTCANGTTCATGTACTGTTATAAGTGTACACTGACAGTTTTGCCTCGAAAGCTACTGCTGCATGTCCTTGGTGCAGAAGAACATGAAGGTCAGAGTTTTAACTTTCGTGATAAGATAGCATGTTATGATTAATTTTAAAAGTGATGGCATGAAAGCTGGGGAGAAGGATTGAGGGAGGGGAGCAAACACATGCAGTTCTGGAATAGTTTGCAATAGTTTGTGAGTAAGAGTGGATATTACCTTGATTTCCTCTCATTACTGTCTGTTGACAAGTCCTTTCTTACCCTCTCTTTTACTCACCCATCTTTCTACCTCAAGCAAAGGTTTTTGGAAAGTGGAAGCTCTCTAAACAGTTCCACGTACCTCCTTTCCTTAAAAACCATTCTCCCTACACCTCGACAAGGGAGGTAAAGCTGGTTTCATTCTGAGAAACCCCAGAATTCAAGGGAAGGTTGAATCTGTGTCAGCTTTAGTAACATTCATTTTTGCAGGCTTGTGCTACAGATCATTTTTGTTTTGTTGGTTTTTTTCCCCCTTCATTCTCCTGCTGTGAGATGCGGTGCTCTCCTGTGGAAATGGGAGTTCCTTTATGTGTGTGTGTGGAAGTAGCCAGCATTCAAAAAATCTTAACAAAGATTTATGAGGCAAATTGTGTTGTTTGTTAAATACTCAGATGGAAAATCAAAAACTCTAGACATGGTGAGTAGTGAGGGTATCAGCAAAAAGCTATGATTCAGACAAACAGAAAGCCTCATAATTTAATTTAAAATGAAGTAAAGTTCCCCTTCATGAATAACAAACGCGTGTTTTGTGTTGTGTGTCCCCTCCGTCCCCCCATGACACCATTTCTTCCTGAAGCTGAGTCCCCTATTCTCCATTTTTTTTCCTTTACTGCTGGTATAAGAGGTACATAGGTGG